>OZ023240.1:12994359-13201057 GCA_964006365.1 Trididemnum miniatum | reverse complement strand
TTGAAATAAAACCTTCAAGAAAATAATACAGGCCGGATTATGATGTCACAGATTCCCTGTAAACAATCAAAGATTCCCAGTAACTTTGTGTAAGCGCCCTCTGACGATGGCTGGCTATGCAAGTGCCTGTCACGGTCCACAAGGATCTGAGGAATTTTTAGAGAAGGCATAGTGTAAGCGCCCTCTGACGTTGGCTGGCTTTGCAAGTGCTTGTCATGGTCCACATGCCTATCTGAATTCAGCAATTCGTTTAATGAAGATTGACTGTACTGCAACATCAGCATGACGTCACAATCCTTGATTGTTTACAGGGAATCTGTGACATCATAATCCGGCCTGTATTATTTTCTTGAAGGTTTTATTTCAAATTTTCTACCTTGAGCAGAACGAGTAGAGGCTTAGATTTGGAGCGTGTAGTTCTTTTGAAGGTTAGAATTTTTTTTTTTTTTTCAGGAAGGTGGGAGGTTGCTATGCTGCACTGATGAGACCATAATAAGGTCGAAACTCGTCTGCAGCTGCAAATGAGTGGGTTGCCATAAGGGCTTCTAGTGATGTGGGCTAGTTAGGCTACCGTGAGCTTGGTTGTGGGTTAGTGGTTATATGCTCTTTCATTGGGTATAGTTGTTTGGGGCCAAAACTTGAGTTTGATATAGAAGTAACCTTTAAAGGTGCTAGGTAGAATGCATTGTATGTTGATGGATTTACTTCATGGATTTGAAGTTTTAAGCACCACTGAAGAGACTTTATTCATTAGCATTTTGTTTGAAATCGTCCCGGTTTGTAATTGCAAAAATATGGTAAGCCTAACTTAAGTAGTCTACTTAAGTAAAACTACTGCGTTACTTTACACCACTGCACGCATCACACCATCGTAGTCAATATTTTTGCCTGTTAACATGATATATGCTATGCGACAGAAATTCTTGAACGTGAGCCACCACAGACAGGCAGACGTGTTTGTCAGATTGATATCTTTCTGGCTCTGATTTTTGCTGCGTCTGGTAGCGAACGCTTTGGGTCATCAATCCTTTTTATTAGGCCTACCAGAGTGAAGTTACACTCAGCCACTCAATGTGGTTAGTACTAGTAGAGTTAAGGTTTGCAGAGCTTCTTTGGTTCACTTTTTACGAAACTCGGACGTTGAAAAGTGTCAATCGACGCAATTAAATTGATCACATCATTTTGCTGCTGACGACCAAAACGCCTGTTATCTCCATGCAATATTTCGTATTTTACCATAGCTCATCGCTGGTGCTTCGCCATTGGGCAATGCCCAGGGTCTCAGCTCGCTCTATTTACGTCTCTGAGTCCTTACTCCTAATTTAGAGAAAGTCTAGCAAAGTAGAGAAATTGAGAGAATGAGAGAAAGAGCGCTTGCTAAGTTACGTAATAAAGCAAGCTAGCATTGAACAAAAGCAACCGCTTCAAACTAAACCGCAATAAGTTGACTAAAAAATGCCGCACAATAGAGATCAAAGGAACTATGAAGTACTAAATTAAAAGAAGTCAAACCAAAACCGCAATCTAGCAAAATAAGAATATTAGGGCCTACACAACAGAGAATTACGGCTACCTTACACTAATTGAATGGACCGAGTTTGGTTTAAAAAGTGGAGGGACAAATTTTGTGTGATAGGCTATATCGTACAAGTCATGCTCTTGACAGAAATACGAGTATGTCACTTGCATTCTACCAGTACAATAGGCCTAGTACGCCGACGTTGATTATGTAGTCATGCCTGCTAAGGCAATTTTACATTTTGTGAGTTTATTTATCCTACATCTTAAGCTTGTTATGAAAAAGACATGCCCATCTGATTTTTATCTCAACGGCTTTCCATTTTTCGGAAATTATTATATTTTTACTCATCTTTTCGATTTCGTTTGCCACGTTGACGTACACCAGTGGTTCCAGGCCCGTCGAGAGGGGGAGCCAGGGGGGCCACTTGGCCCCTGGCCCCGTGCTTTTGAGGGGCTCCATTTTGCGTCTGCAAGTAGATATCCTTATTTCAGGGGTGCCTTGGTAAAATTCGAACTAGGGGGGCCCAAATTAGTGTTAAAAATTCGTTTGTTTTACTCGCCAACATACCTTAGCATTTGAATCGTGTAATGTTCAATTGCTCCGGTTTCAGTCATTTACAGTAAGTTTTACAACGTTCGTTACAAGCTTATTTTCAACTCCAAGATATTACTTTATGTCAGGCAAGGGAAACATACGGCCTGCTGGCCGGGTTCGGCCCGCGAGACCATTTTATGCGGCCCGCCGGCACTTACAGAAAGATAAACACCTATCGTGAATGAAGCAGATCGAGGCCCTTTTTTTGTTCTTCCAACCAGTGCAGCCCTAATATTGGCAGTTGTTTATGATATTAAATATGATTAATCTAATAATCCGGCCCGCCAATGCTAAGAACTTCATTATCCCACATATGGCCCCGTTGGCCCGCGGACTAGAAAAATTGCCAGGCTTGTCCATGGGGCATATTTTTCTGTCCTATCCCATCCCATCCCATAGCAATTTATGCCTTTCCCATGCCATCCCATCCCATGGGATTCCCATCAAAATACAATTCAATAAATTTTATTAAATTTATGAAAATTTACATTATCTAAGATTTTTTCTCTTCTCATTTGTAAGATTAATTGAAAACTTTCAGTAAAAACACGGAACTTTAAGATTACACCATTTTTCCAGTAATTGGTGTCCAAGTACACCATCTGGCAACTATGGTGCAAAGCACCACTACCTTGTAACAACACTGCTAAGGGAAAATCTTTTATAAAGAAAAAAATGGACTAAAAGGAATTTTTTAAAGCAAAAAAGTATAAAACCTAAAGTTAGGTATGACATTATCAAGACGCTGTCACGTGGCTACTGTCCCATGGGAAATGCAATTCGTGCTGTCCCATCCCATCCCATGGGACATTTCCCATGGGAATCCCATTCCCATGGACACGCCTGAAAATTGCCCACCCCTGGTTTATGTAGATACAAACGCACAATCACTAGACATTCAAAACTCAGAAGAGTGTACACCTATATAGTGTCAGAGATGGTGAAAAGGTGACAGCTATGTTTTCTAGTTGTAACTATCTATGCCAAAATATGGCCAAAACCCGACATTTGGGCGCAAACATATAGGCGCCGGGTCATTTGGGCGCAGAGCAATTTGGGCGCGAGGACATGTAGGCGCGGGGACATTTGGGCGCAGAGCAATCGGGCTCGCATTTTTTATCAACTTTTTGTAGTATTTTTTTGAATTAATGACAATTATTTTCTGTTTGCAACGATCTTATAGATCAATAGTGGTTCTCAAACTTTTGCTTGTCGCGACGCACTCTCAAAGAATTTAATTAAAAAATAGATTTATTTAAGTTTACGGAGTTTATTTAAAAAGTAGATGTTTATAAACTCGAGGTTACAAGATGCGCAACAAAACCACGCATGCACAATTTGATATCAAAGTTGGTGCTAAAGTCCTCCGATTACAAGGCCGTTGCTTCTCCATCGCCTTCTAAAAAACCTCAAATCAAATCTTTATTATATTCAGGGTAATGTACGTCGAAGCATGTAACCAGTGGCGGGGCTCATCTACGCGGCTTAGCACCTGGGCAACACGGCACAAAGAAACGTTGCAGCGGTGATGATCCGTTGGTGACACTGTCCGTGTACGCAGTGCCGAAACTAGCACCCCCCAACCGGGGGGGGGGGGGGCCGCACAAAAAAGGAGCCCCGTAAATAATCAGTACGTAGTACTATTGACTCAACGTATGATAAAGGTTTCTTCAGTAGGCCTATTCTAAGATTCAATATATTTTTTATCTTAACTCGCGCGATGTGGGGCCCCCATACCATATTTATGCTTTTGGCCATGGGAACTCTGCAAATTTTTCGAAAAATAGCAGTTGCAAAACTAGCTAACAAACGTTTAGTGACATACCAAAGGCCCCTCATCCTCAAGTGAAAGGCGCAAAAATAAGCTTTAAAAACGTTTTTTCTTCGCATTGGCAGCGAAATGTTAGAGTATAGGGTTTGCTTGCAGCGTTATTTTAGTGGGTTTGGAAGGGACCTAGTAAAACAGACTATTAAACCTTGTTAAAACTGAGGAATTTTAATAGCTCAAAACGCACAAAAAGCCTCCAAAATATGGTCAAATTCCGCAAAATTTTCTGGGGGGCAGGCCCCCCTACCTTGGCATCGCCCTTTCGGGGCTCGCTCTTTTGTATCACCATCCAAGAAAAAATTTAAGAGGGCCCCGAAAGATGATTTCAGGGGGGGGCCGCATTGCCTAGTTTTGGCCCTGTGTGTACGATTTGACCGTCTTGGAAGTCAAACCTTTACCTCCCACACCGAAAGCAAAGTCGTTACCGCAATACCAACCAGCCGATTATTGAACAAAAAATATACAGTAGCATCAAATGTACTGAAAATTAAATTATTGCTCTATAACACTAGGGACTAGGGTTATAGCGCATGAAATATAAGGTATTGTTCAGTTGAAAACAGAATATTCCGAAGAAAACAAAAAGTTGTGAACTCTTCTGAAATCAATTAAAGCCGTTCATTTTTGCGAAAAATAATTCAACAAAGGTGTGGTTAAAGCTTAGTCCCACTGAGATGGATATATATATGCTCTTTATAACAACAACAAGGTATAGGATCAATAAACTGCCAAATGAAGTTTGCTTTTACGACCACTTTCAGAGCACAGAAAAAATTGAAGTAGGCCTACCGGTACTTAGATGAACATAAATTAGGCTACGGTATTTGTTCAGCAAAAACAACGAATATCAAAAGAAAATGCTATTATGAACATAATACATTCCGTGAATTGAAGGCTCATTGAAAGTTGGCACAATTGATAGATACTGAAAGTCAACACAATTGATAGAGTACCGGATTACTGGTATATACATATCGATATAAATATAAACAGTAAAACATTGAATTATCAAGTATTAGTCATAAAAATAGATGAGGAAGTACCGGTAGCCATCATTCATTAGCAATTATAATTATAAAGTTTTAAGCTATAAGCGAACTTCTGCTGGTGTTTAAAATTTGCCAAACACACTACATCTTACATCATTGGCTTCCACAAATTCTTCGGCTATATCTTGACTCGATATTTCCATCAGTACATCTCGATGCACCTCTAAAAAATGGTCTTAAACCGAGACCTTCGCCGTGTCACTGACATCAATACATTAGTAGGCCTACATACGCAGCGGCTTGTTGGTCAAATGGTGAAGCTTTGCTTGGAAATTTTTTACGCCTCTAGTAACGGTGTGACATGTTACGCGTGTGATTGTATATCGATAAATGCTATGCATTTTGGCAATAGAAAGTGGGGGGGACAAAAGATATCATGTCCCCCCCACTTCAAAAAGTGGACGATACTTTTTTAAATGTGGAAACAGCATTGCGAATATTTTTCAAGTTAAAAATAATTGAAAATACAGTAGGTAACAACTTACGAACCAGGGTTGCGAAACTCGAACTTGAACTCGAAAAAATATTTTTTCTGATCTAGAACTTAACTCGAATAAAACTATTCGAGTTCATTACAAAATATTTAAAGTGTTGTAAAGAAATAAAAGATCACTACGAAATGTAGTATGTTGTTCAATTGTGACCGCAACACTAACAATTTCGATGGTGCTAAACAGCGCTGCTGAGGTATAGTCTTGAACGTACTGCACGAGCGAAATACTTTTATCTTTTTAATTGCATGAGCACCGGCGGTGAAAAAGTTGTCTCGATTCTGGATATTCATCTGCCTGAACTCAAACTTGAACTCGAAAAAGCTTACTTTTGTCGAACTCGAAATAATTAAATTAAAGAACTCGAACTTGAACTCGGACTTGCTGAAATAGGTTGAACTCGAACTCGAATGAAATTCGATCGAATTTGCAGCCCTGTTACGAACGTCCATGACTCAAAGCAGACTTGTGCACGCAACTGTCATGAGCATGGAGTGTGATATTCTTCGGGAGCTAGATTTTGCAGCCGTGATCCAAAACTTTGCAGAAAAATAACCTACCTGTTCGAAAGTTTTCTGTAATAACTGTTTCAGTTTTTATTCGTTTAGGTAAGGGCACAGTGTCTCGGGACGCACTTGATTCACACTAAATAAATAAACACAGAGGCCAATAAATTTATTTTATCCAATGAGGCAGGGCCCTTTTTTAAATTGCAACCTAAGCGAAAGGGATTTAAATTTTGCTCTGGGTTAGTTGATTAATCATTTTTATTGATAATTTTTAGTTAATGCTTTTATATAGTAGCTCAGCGTAGTGAGTGTGCGTTTGGGTGTATCGAAAACACGTTTTTTTCGCAAAAATTTTTGCAGCACCTTGAAAAGTATGTGAATTGGTGTAAAAACACTTGGGTAAAAATCTGAGTGCTTTAGGATGACGGAAACACCTTGCGCATTGTACCCAAAGTTGGAAACTTGGCGCAAATATTCGCATATGTTTATAATTCAATTTCGAAGTGAATTAGCGTAGTATGATGTTTGCAGCCCCACGTAACCTGGAGTTTATAGTCTCAAAATATCACATTTAAAATTTTATTATGTTACGACAACGATAATACTTTGCGCAATACGTCTGAACTTCATGGGAATTTTCAGCGACAATCGAGCCTAATTAGTGCTTGTTTACATGCCGTAGTTCTGCTTATCCTTTTCCGCATTGTATTTTTAATGCGATAATGAGTCGGAAACTTAAATTAATCTTGCGTACTTTCCCAAGTCTGCAAATTTGTTTGATCTTTAATACAGTCAAGGAAACAAAATTTGACAACTTATGAAAAAAAATCAATTAAAAATAAAACTAAACGAGTATCGTAAGTACCTATAACACAATGTATTACAAGAAATGGTAGCAAAATTTCGCTTGTAACAAAATTACTCGGTTCTCTGCGTATAGGTTTCATGAACAATTCTTGTACCAACAATTGCTCATAAAATATCCCAGGACTAACCACACAGAGGTGACCGGTATCGCGTCTTATTTTACTACAGCACAATCGCCAAACTTCATATTACAGGGAAGTTTTTAATTGAGTTACTGAGGCTTAGTATCAAAGCATGGCATTGTCGCCCTTGATGCCAGTTCATTTCGGATCATTCTTTCCCTGCTTGCATGATCGCAAACTAAAGATGAAGCTTCTGACACCAATTTCAATGTGGCGTTCAACGCTTTGAGTGTGACAAGGCAAATCACAAATTTTGATTTCGGAAAATGTGTTTGTGTTAGACAACGACTTTAACGTTTTGTAGGTGGCCTTGAGGAGCTCGGAGGCCTTCACTTTGTAGTTGTCTAATTTTCTTTTCAGTCTTTCAATCAGACACACCCTGGTTTAAAATCTTATATTGAACAGAATATAAAACCAAGGGCAGCAGGCGACAACTCCAAGCAGAAATTAACTGAAATTTTGTGGGGTGAACGGAACACAAAGTCACCTGCGAATCATCTTTTCAACTCAAACGTAAACTGACTACTCAGTACCAGTGATGGATTACTAGAGTACTGTACTCGAACTCGAGTACCACTTTTGGGGTACTCGTACTCGCAACCCCTGGTACTCGGTTAGTACTCGTACCCGAAGGTCAATGTACTCGGTCAAAAAAAGCGCCGAGTACACGAGTACGTTTGGCTTTCGCTAGAAGTAACAAACTAACAAACAAGATGAACTTTCGATAGCAAACTGCAGCCAATAAAACCCGTAAATAAATTGATGCGTTTTCTCAACATCCCAAACACTGAAAAAACATATTCGTTTATGTTTTTGCGACAAATTTTGAGCTGTTACAACTTAAAAATTGTTCTTTTGCTAAATTTGTAAAAGTACTCGTGCTCGAACTTTTTTACAGTACTCGTACTCGAGTACATTTTTCAATTTCAGTACTTGTGCTCGTACTCGAATTTTTTTGCGGTACTCGTATACTCGGAAGTTGAGTACTCGACTCCATTACTGCTCAGTACTCCGTCCAACGATTGCCCAATCTAGCGCTAAACGCAAGAAAAAGGGTGCATGAAAAACACGTGGTTGATTGATCGACGCTGCCAAAGGCGGGAACAAACTTGCTTTTTGATAAACACAATTATGAGGCAACTGCTTGATATTAGTGCTGGAGGAGAAACGAACAGAAATGGCAACAACTAGAAAAATGACATACGTGGATCGATTCCCAGGGCCCTAGATCTTTTAACAAAACTAAAAATGAAGGGGAAACAGTTTGATTTGATCATTTTCCTTATATTGTTGCTCGTCGTAGAAGCAGTAAAAGATGGCTCTGAAACAATTGTATCAGTCCAGTCAATGAGATCAATGCAACTGCTTGCATCGATATTAAGCTGAGGGATTTGTAGTCGTCCGATTCGCCCATAAGAAACCTTTTGCTCTCTGCTGCGATGCGAAGTATTCTTCTTTTGAGCAATCTCATTGTATTTAAGATTGGTGCTTAAAGGCATTGCTGTCAGTATTGATTCATATGAGCTCCAAAAGCATTGCGTTCTATTACAGGAAGGCCCCTATTACAATTTTGCTAACCTGCGATAGTTACTTTTGACACTTCAAAAGAGTGTCAAAAACGTGCCCTGGTTCCTGATAAATGGTGGTATTGCGTTTGGTTTTAAAGAACTAAGAGTGCACATCATCATGATATAATATACTGTACCACGAGCTTAAAATTGCTTGATGGCTTTTCAGTTGAAACATGCAGTTTCAATGCTCTTGATGCAGCAGTCAACAAACGGGAGAGTGCCACTTTTCCGCAGGCTTTAGGAATACTAACGTTTAGCAACCAACTCTACGGTAATATCAAAAAAGCAGTTCAAAATGCTGCACTTTTAAACTCATTTTGAAACTCAAGACTTAATTCCACAGCCAAACCACGAATTTCAGAAGGTTTAGCTCAGCGTTTCCCAAACTAAGGGTCGCGACCCACCTGTGGGTCGCAAAAAGGATTTTGGTGGGTCGTAAAAAGTTATAGAAATCTCGAAATAAACTAGAACTTTCAAATTCTTGACGTCTGAAACTACAAACTGAAATAAATATCAAGTTCATTATAGACAGCAGCAAGATACAAGCTCATCCTTCTCGCGAGGGTTACTTGATTTTAACGATTAATTTATTTTGTTTTTATCGTCAATGTTTTATTGATTGAATAAAGTTAAGTAGGTCGCCATAAGCTGTGGCAGCAAACAATGGGACCCAACTCTAAAAAGTTTTGGAACCACTGGTTAGCTCAAACTAACGCCGCTCTTATGTTTTTTCCGCACTAGTTGGGGGTGCGGCTCTTTAAATAATTTCCTTTCATAAGTTGTCAAATTTTGTTTCCTTGACTGTATTAAAGATCAAACAAATTTGTAGACTTGCGAAAGTACGCAAGATTAATTTAAGTTTCCGACTCATTATCGCATTAAAAATACAATGCGGAAAAGGATAAGCAGAACTACGGCATGTAAACAAGCATTAATTAGGCTCGATTGTCCCTGAAAATTCCCATGAAGTTCAGACGTATTGCGCAAAGTACAGGGTGTTTCAAAAAATCTAACACCATTTTGCACCCATATTACTTTGCTAATATTTGTTTAAACAATGTCAAATTTTAACAGGATGTCCAGAAATGATATAAATTTGTATCTTTCAATTTTTAGGTGTTTAGGAATTTATGTAATGAAATGCCATTCACCAGCGTAAAAAAAGTGTTTTGTTTACAGGAGTATGCTAGAACACAGTCAATGTCAATCAATGTCAGAAGAAACGGTAAAATTCGCCAAAAAAAAATTGGGAACAGTCCAAAAAAGTCCATAAGGACTAGTTTCGAAACCTAAATTCCAGCAACAACAGTTTGGTTGTGTTATATGGGAATGATTACAAATGAGACCCTACAAACTGCAACTCGGATGGACTTTTTTGGACTGTTCACAATTTTTTGGCGAATTTCATCTACCGTTTCTTCTGACATTGACTTTCGGCCAGACCCTTGTACCCTGCACTAGCAACCTTTTTCCTTAAACTTTTTATACCATCTCCAAATTTGCTTTTTGTCGGACACTTTTGCAAATGCACTTTTTTCAAATTGCCGAGCAAAGGTCCGCCTCGCTGTTTTAATTGACTGTGTTCTTGCATACTCTAGTACACAAAACGCTTTTTCTACGCAGGTGAATGGCATTTCATTACATAAATTCCTAAACACCTAAAAATTGAAAGGTACAAATTCATATTATTTTTGGACATTATGTTAAAATTTGATATTGTTTAAACAAAAATTAGCAAAGTTATATGGGTGCAAAATGGTGTTAAATTTGTTGAAGCACCCTGAGTATTATCGTTGTCGTAACACAATAAAATTCTAAATGTGATATTTTGAGCCTATAAACTCCCGGTTAGGCCTACATGGGGCTGCAAACCAGGGTGTCGAACCGAACCTGAACCGCGAACCGGTAAAAACCGCTTTTTTTCGGTGAACCCGAACCGAACCTGAACCGTTTAAATTTGAGATCATTGAATTTGAACCGAACCCGAGCCTTTAAATTTTGGTTCAATTGAACCCAAACCGAATCTGCACCCAAATTTTTGAAAAGTCTTGAACCTGAACCGGAACTGAACCGTTAAAAATTAAATTTCTTGAATCTGCACCGGAACCGGAGCGATATTTTAAACGGTTCGACTCCCTGCTGCAAACATCTTATTACGCTAATTCACTTCGAAATTGAATTATAAACATATGCGAATATTTGCGCCAAGTTTTCAACTTTGGGTACAATGCGCAAGGTGTTCCCGTCATCCTAAAGCACTCAGATTTTTACCCAAGTGTTTTTACACCAATTCACATACTTTTCAAGGTGCTGCAAAAATTTTTGCGAAAAAAACGTGTTTTCGGAACATCCTACTGTGCGTGCTATTCACCCGCACTCCCGCAGTATTTATTCCGAGCGTAAGTGCGCGTCGAAACAGTGTGAATTGTTACTCTAGTTTGGTGCACCGGTGTGTTTAGTTTAGCCTTTGATAATAGTTTTCTTTTGTTGCTTGCACTGACGACTAGCCTAACCTGTGAAACATTTTGTTGAAATAAACGATTTAATTTTTACACCTTCAAAAAATGGGGCTCATTGGCGCACGCAAGGGGGCACGGTGCCATTCCCCCACTTTGGCCCTGTAAAAAGGCCTATAATTTCTCAAACTCATAATGGCTGCAGCCTCATTTCACTTATTTTAGCCAATCTTCTGCTTTTAGACATACCGTCGACAGTGGTGTAGCAAGGGGGTGGGGGGGCACCGGGGCGCATATTTATGTAATACACCTTACACCAGCAGAACCTACATCTTATTTCATTTTATCATGTTGACAAACCCGATTACTGAAAATATGTCACAAGCACAGCCGCGACGAGAATCGAACCCAAAACTAGTTCAGCGCTTCCCACTCCACGTCGCGCCCCAAGCCACTGAGCCACAAAACGGGCTTTGCAATCTTGCACAAAATGGCGTTTATAAACCCAAGCTTTGTCAGAAAAAAGCAAGGTTCTGCTGGTGCTGGGTACATTGCGTAAAAATGCCACCGGGCACTACTCTCCTTTTTCACGAAGCTTAATTTGAAGTGTAATTTTAACATTCTTATGAAATACCGTAAACTTTGTTTCGAAAGCTCCCTCATCTTCACCACTTTTTCATTTACGACTAATTTTTGCGGCATTTGAATTTCGACATAATTTCTCCACAAAAAGCGCTTGTTAAGCATTATTGCATCATAAGAGCGCAATGGGATTTAACATTTAAGCAGAGATTTAAGTATACGTACAGAGAAAAAGCAAAACTGTATCGAAAAAAGGCAATCGAATATGGGAACAATGGCGTAACCAGGTTCATTTTACATGGAGGACAACAAGGGGGCAAGCCTTGCTCAAGGGGGGCAACAGTTTAGTGACATCATAAGTAATGACGTCACAATATAACGCGCTGGTTTAGATTACAGTCACTAATACAGTTCTGACTGAATCTGCTATTGTTGTAATAATTTTTGTTGTAATGATTGTAGAATTGAATTGAAAAAAAAGTAAGGCAATTTTAGACCGATTATGACTTTTTATCAAAAGACATGATGACATGACGGATCACGTGAAAATTTAAAGTCACGACAAAATTGAAGACAGAAAGAAAGCACATTAACTGATGAAAGAAAGCCTGCTTAAAGTTTTCGCGGTTCATTTACATTACAAAAAACGACAAACAAGACTTCAAGATGCAGCGGTAATTAGATAAATCTACAACAAAACAACGTTGACAACTTCCCGCAACGCGGCAATGGCGACTACCACTACTTTGATCACTTTTACAGCGGAAAACCTGCGCTCGCTAAGTTTACACACTGTCACATAGAGGAAATCAAAAACTTTTTCTTCCGTAACTTGATTGATCTGGTAAGCTTTGAGGAAAACGCGAAAAATTTATCTTTTGTGTAACATTTTACAGGGGGGCAAGACATTTACAGAGGGGCAATTGCCCCTCCCCCCCTTGGTTACGCCACTGTATGGGAGTAAAAGGAAAGAATGTTCAATTAAAAATTATTTCAAGAAGAATAGGGACTTTTTAGTTGTGTTTGTTGTTCTATGTGTGTCTCGTTCGTGCATACCATACGATGACAAAATCGTTGGATTTTCTTATATAATGCCGTGCAGAAGGCAGTTTGATTTGTATTAGGGTAGCAATTAGCGAACTAGGATTGCCTGCCTAGGTCTATAATAAATAATTAACTCCATATTCATCCGTAAACAGTGGAATCGTGCCATTGGGGAAAAGGGTCCGGCACCCTCCAAATTTTCTGAGATGTGTCGCTTTGTATAATCTAAAAAGTTGAAAATTAAAATATGAAAAATTCAGCCAGTGCCATTTCGTTTTCATCCTTCAAACTAACCCCATACCCCCCCCCCCCCCCCTTCCTTCTTATACTATAAATTCCATTTTTTGTTTTTTAAGTGTTGCCTCAATCAATCACTTCGACTCAAAAGTAAAGTTAGTTTCTTGATCTGTAGTTACAATTTAGGAAACATTTTGCATGCGTTGTTAAAGATTATAGCCTATAGAACACACCTATAACCTACACGTGATCCCATCAAAGCGTCTAAACTAATAATGATTGCAGCCTCCAGTGGCGTTGGAAGTACTTTTAGGGGGAGCTCAAATTTGTGTGACCATACCAACGTTTGGGGGGCTTTGCCCCCCACACCCCCTCCTTGTTATCACTACATTCGTCATGCGTACCATGCACTAAACTTTGGTAAAAGTCACTTGGAGACAGCTTCATGAAGTCAAGCTTTCCTCTAGCTAGCATTGCACACAGTAGCCAGATCGACGTTTGTAAACGTGTTAATTTCTCACAAGCTCCTAGTCTCGGGCTCCTAGGCAGGAGCGTATTTACGGAGGAGGCATTGTGCCGTCCCCCCCCCCTTTTTTTTGACTCTGCCTTTTAATAAAAAAGAACAAAACTAATGGTGCCAGGTGACTGAAATATGCCAGAATCTTTTGATGGTTTCTGTAACTTATGGTTAGGGGCGAATCCAGGGGGTAGGACTAGAATGAGAGGTATGCACTCTCCCACCAGCCATTTTCAAAAATATTTTTAATGTATAAAATTTTCTGTAGTTTCGAATCTCTTCTATAGCGATAAGCCTTACGCCATAAGCACGCATAATCGAAAATTTGCGAACAAAATGCATCGCTTTTTTTTGCATTTAATTGCATATTTATCATCCTATCACGAAAAAGCAATCAATGCGCTGCACGAGCTCGCTTAGGATAATAATTTGGCGAAGCACTCAAAATTATGGTCAAAAACTTAAACAAAATTTGCCTGAAAATTATTCAAAAAGAGCTAAAATAGCCATTCGCAGCATGCAAATTTTCAAAAATTTTCCGGGGGAGCATGCCCCCGGACCCCCTAGAGCTTTTCTTGTTTCTCAATCAGCTTCAAATTTGTTTTGCCGAAAAAATAAAATACGCTTAAAAATTGGGTGGAAATTATGGCCCCACACCCCCTTTTCAAAATTTAATATTTTGTTACTAGGATAAGCTAGCTAATTCTAATTTGATATTTTGTTGTTTCGCTGTTATTTACCAAAACGTTTGCACTAAAATTGGAGAAAGTTTTACTGTGACATCATGGTAAAGCTCTAAAAGCTTTGTGCACGAAGGTACCAGGAAAAAAAATCGAAATCATATCTTCATTATACTCGCCCTTTTACGCCGAAACGTGTAACGAGTGGCGGGGCCCATCTCCGCGGCTTAGGGCGTGGGCTACACAGCTCCGAAGAAACGTCGCAACGGTGGCGAGCCGTTGGCGACAGTGTGCCGATTTGACCGAACCAGGAATCGAGAATCAGACCTCCCGCACCGATAGCGTGCGCTCAGCAACTGAGCTAACCGGCCGATTACAGGTACCTCGAAATCTAACAGTTTTTGCGATTTTGTTCACTTTTGTCACAAAGTTGCAAAAGATGGTATGTTGGTTTGATGGTATCAATGAAGAAAAGAAACGAATAACAAGTGATGCCACAAGCCATCGTTGAAGTGCAATAAGGTATACTATTGTTATAAATTTTTGAAAGGAGGGGGCTGAAGGGGGGCTCAAAATTTCTATGGGGGTGGGCTGAAAAAATATAGGGGGGGGGGGCTTCAGCCCCCACCTTCCAACGCCCTTGGCAGCCTCCTTTCATTAATTTTAGCCCAGCTTCTGCTTTCAGACAAGGTCTACCGAAACATTTTTGCATTGTCTGACACTATAATAGTGACTGCACTCACTGCAGGACACCGGTAGGCTTATGTCCTCTTTCGATAAGAGAATGTGCTGAAACGAGTGTTTTTTTACGTGAAAACCGTAAAAATCCATTGGCGGCTGAGCCCCCAGACCCCCCTTGCCTATAGCAGCTGGAGCTTCGCCCCCAGCAAATGTCCTCCCCTTTGTTAAATCGTGGTGCCACGCTGATTGCCCTTAATGTTCATAATTAAGGAGCGGTTTGAGGAATGAAAATAAATTTTGATTTGTTATCCAAAAATTGGGGCATCACGACTTATTTTGGTGTCTTTTCGTAACTTTCTTTTTTCGTGATGTTACCGGTAGGCCTACTCAACGCTAAATGCGGCTTTTACAAAGTTTGTGAACTTGTGATCAGTATCTGTTTAAGTTGTTACACGGGCCCCTACAAATTTTTTGGCTGCAGTACGACGCCTCTATCCCTAAACAAAATAAATACGAATAACTTGAGGCAAAAATCGAAATACGGGAAGACAGCGTGAGCCTAACGCCTTGGCCTGAACAGGTCATGTTTTTGAAGTTCTTCGCTTATTGCAATTTGTCCCCCTAAATATTCCGCTGGCTACGCCCCTGACCGTCGGTAAACTGCGAAAATATTTAAACATTTTTGCATTGTGTTATTTTATGCGAAAATTGTAAAAATTCGTTAGCGGCTGGCCGCTAGGGGCAATGTAATTAGCTAGGTTAGTTATGTGATGAACTAGGTTAAGTTTACGAAAAAGTCAAATGATTCTGTGTGGTAAGCAATTAAAAGAAGCCAATCAACTGGTGCCAAAATAAAACTATCTAGGACTGGCATGTACCAGCATCCAAGCAATCACATACAATCAGTCTACAGGGGGAAGGAAAGAATTCAAACACTAGAGAATAGGGAGAGGAATCCAAACTTTTGCAATTTTTTCACAAATGAGCTGGCGATATGTTAAGGAAACGAAAAAAATTGATTTCAAAACTAGATTCAAAAAAAAAATTTTTTTTCGCAACCCTAGAAATATACTGTATATGGCGCCTATTGTGTTGGCCTGGAAATATTTCCCGGCCAGTGGTGTAGGCCTACATTTTGTGAAAGTTAGTGGGGGTGATGAACTGTTGCAGCACCTACAAAAATGTGAAGTTCATGCCAAGATCTCGGTGGCTCCGTCGCCAGGGCTGTTTTTCAGCGTGCCAATAGCTAATAAGTAACGAAACGTTAATAAGTAAAAGTAACAAACCGTCAATGCGCAGTTAACTAGAGCACAAAGTGTTAAGTTAATTGGCAATTTAACGGAAGTTAACTTGGTCCGCTAATTTCAAAAGGCCTTTCTGAAGATTAACATGTTTATGAAAAAATTGCTTCGACATGAATTGAGCCCATATTTATGCTGGCAGGTCATAGGCTACAACTCCTGGCTGGGTACATGCACGTCAGCGAGTCATTAATCTTTTTTCTTGATACCGGTAATTCATAGGATTTGCATAAAATCTTAAAAAATTCTATTTGTGAGACGAAAAGCTTCGAAAACCAGAAGTATGAAATCTCTTAAAACTTCTGCGGCACCAACCAAAAACGGAGAAGGCTATATTTTATTAAAAGTAATTTAATAAAAGATACTTTAAAACCGGTCCAACTAAACACCGCAAAGGACCTCAAATTGATCTACTAAACACCGCAAACGACAAAGGACCTTAAATTGATCTAGGCCTACTAAATATCGCAGAGAACAGCAAAGGATTTGGAATCACACCATAACAAAGAACGACAAAGAACTTTAAGGTTAGGGTCCTTTGTCGTAGGCCTACTTTGCGGTGTTTAGTACATCAATTTGACGTTCTTTGCGGTGTTTAGTAGGACCCTTTAAAACTATAGCCCGTGATCTGAAAGCAAATTGGTCGACGCAAAGGTCGCTTCCTCAGCTTCGGCACTGCAGGTACCGGTACGAGCAGAATTACGAAACTCTGGGCTGATAAGAGACCCGCTAACGGTTCAGTGCTATTTCTTGTTTCTTACTGGGCCGCCAGCAAAAAATTCCTTGCTGAACTTCGGTGGAATGTGATTAAAGGTTCATATAAGGAATGGGCGAGCTGGACGGCTTTATTTTGTGGATGAGTTGCCGGGTGAGCTACGGTTTCTGGGCTAGTGATTTCGAGGCATGCGGGGGGCGGGCTGCAAAAAAGTCCTTTCGTGCCATCTCTACACAGAGTCGTTTCGAAATATTAATCGAACGTAGGCCTAGGTAGGGCTATGCGATTTATAGGCCTACACCTCGCAATCTACTTCTTTCTCAATTTCAGAACTATTGATGCTCAACTGATTGCATGCTTTGCAATAAGCAAGGAAACAAATATTCATTATGGTAATTCCAACTTTTATCAACACAAGTGGTTTGACAATTCAATATGACAGTTTTCACTGCTCATCGATACTAAACGGCTGAACGCCATGTATCAACACAAATGACACATTACAATTAAAACAATCCCTAACGTTCTTTTGTTAACTGAGCCAATCATCTACCATTACCACAGAGTTTGAGTGTGCTAAGCAACGCTACTACGGTCAAAAAGTTTGCTACGTCCTAGCGTATGGTAAGGGCCGACAGGTAGCCTAACACCTTCTAGAAAGTGAAAGTACCGGCATAGAGTCATTATAATGATAATTTATACGCAACTTAACAATAACGAATGCTTCGTCTTCGTCAACAAAGCGAAAAAGTAAGCTGGTACGGAAAGATCATTTGAAAAGGTAAATTAGCCGCGAAGTGGGAAGGTTTATTAAAATGTTAACCCAAGTGTGACTTAAGATGCAACATAATTTAACTAGCCTAGTGAAAAAGTTTGGGAACTGAAAATAAATCCTAGATCAAGTGCAGACTTTTTACAGTTATCACTGACAAAAATTCACACTCAAGTAAATGAGAGCAGCAAGTTATAAAGTTGTATAACTTAATTTTTCTTCATTAAACCAAAGCAGCACGATGTAAGGAAAGATCTTAAATGCAACAACAAGAAGAAGAGAAAACTCATCGCCAGGAGATGGAACATGCTATGCACAAAACTCATTGTCGAAAGTTCAACTCATTTTCAAACTTGCTACAACAGGATCTTGTTGAGTAACAAGCGATGAGTACAGAGCCAACAGCAACTTGGCGCAAGTTTGCAGCCGCTTCAACATTTCCTTGCATATTTACTAACGTAAAGGTCAGAGCATATTTACTAACGTCTATTTACTAACGTAAAGGTCAAAAAAAATAAGGTCAGAGATAAACCTGGCATGATCAGTAAAAAACGGATTAATCAAAATAACCTCAACTTTTTGTTTACATGAATCAAATTTAGACAGCAATGTTTTCCAACCATGCATTCAGAAAAACTATCTTATTGAACTAATAGCACAATCGGATGGACGTGTTTTGAACACCAAATAAAAACACAATATATTTACATTTAGTGTAATAAGGTTGAATATTGTTCTTTTAGGCAATACAGAGACCAAATTGCAACTTTCCACAAACAACAAGAACTAACTCAATTACAAAAACATGACTTGAGTTTTCAAACTTCAAGCAAAAAGCAACTGAAGATGAAATTCAACTGCTCACGTAAAAAAAAAACGCTCAAAAGGGCATATTTAACAATAAGCACAACCAACCGTATTTCCAACAGGAGTGGGCAAGCTGTAGCTAGTAGACGTATTCAAACTACAGCTGCGATTTACAAGCCTAGAAATTACATAGTTTGTTGCTTTATTACGGAAACAAATTGACATACTGTGTTACTTTTAAGTGGGTTTCAAGAAACTGCATTCAGGTAATGCTTTCGTGGTGTTTAATCGCAGCAAAGGAAGTACTGCAATAGCCTTACTTTGCTGCTGCAAAACTGAAACAAAACAGCAACTCATTTTCATATACGCAAGTTACTGCACCAAACATACTAATTGCATCTTTTGTTATAAAAATGGGTTTTGTAAAAAATTCAATAGAAAAGGTAGATATGTAGAACAGTATCAAAATTTTTGCCCATACCAAAACAACGAGAACAAGATAAGAAATAATACCTTCAATTTTTACTACTCACAGATTAATCTCTTTAGTTCATTCTGAATGCAATTTCCGTCATAAACCGAATTGCAAAAAAAAGTCATAAAAAATTACATTTACACTCCCGGTAGGCTGCCGATTCGAAGAGTGCAAGCTCACTTTGCAGTTTCCCCCAATTACTAATAAATCAAAAAAATGACTATTTTTTGATGAGATACAAAAAACATTAATAAACAACCAAAACATTACAACACAGTTGCAGTTTATAAGTCGCTAAAATGAAAATATGAATTGTAGGATCCAAACACACTAGTTACTTTAAAACTAGAACATTCAGCACCTAAGTTCGTTGGATTTTGTGCGAATGTTCGTTCGATCGCAGAAAAAAATAGCTGCAGACGTCGAAATTATTCAAGGAATACTTACGTCAACAAGCTAAGCAGATGTGCGAGGGTAGTTAACGCACAAGCTACGCATTCGCGAGTGAACCGTGTTGAGTCATAGGAGAATCGATGCAGATTCAAACAACTTTCAGCAAACTTAAATTCCTAACGCAACGAAGCATTGGGGAGCAACTTCAACAACTACATAGGTGATAATGGTATAAACAATTAATTTCACTGGAATCGTAACATCCCACGGTTCATTACTGGATTTAGTTGCTAAACTGCTGACAGTGTTAGATATTTGAATAAAGTTAAACCACTTTGGAGCTGAAGAGCTACTTTTGGCCATGACGTCATCAATTGATACGTCACTGTCGTCGGTGGTCGCAGAATCGTTGCCATCGCTACCATCTGATTTAATCTCAACGTCCTAAAATAGTAACTTAAATAAGAACAGCTCAGAACCTCAGATGACCAAAAGGATAAGCACAGGATTGTGGCATCTAGCCACTTATCCTTTGCTTTCCCTGGTACAACTCCAAATAAAAGGTAACAAACTATTACACTATCCAACTCCAAATAGTTTCAACTTTGTCAGAGACCACAGTAGAGATTATTTCCTTGTTGCTTCAGAAAAATATACGGAAGTGATTAAGCTTTTCTGAACCGGAAACACCAGCAGCTGCAACAGTAGCAGTTGCTTACATGAAAATCATTTAGGCGAAGTATGCAAAACTCTCGATCAGGAAGACAAAAAAGTTTTTACACAAAACTACCCTTCACGCATACCAACATTTCACCTATCCACTTTTGTATAAGAAGTTATGCTACGTGAAGGCAGCATTACTGCAAAGATAACCTGATGTTAAACCCTAAACAACGCTACTCACAAAAAAGCGACAAAAAATGACCATATAGTTGACGAAATTAACTTGAATTTAAAAAGCACCATTTGGCAATAGTGAAGCATCTTTGAAGTAACTTACGTAGATCGGCGGCAGTTGATAATGTTTGTCATAATGCTTCGGATTTGGAGGCATTTCTTTTCTGAACTTGCTGCTGTTGAAGCAAGGCAAGCCAAGGAAGCGATAAACGTACTCAACCACAACCAGCAAAAGAGATTTTAGTATCACTCGTAGAATCGTAATAAGTGCTCCTCCTGTAACAGTGACAATAGTTTTTAAAAAATGAAGATTTAACAACTTATAAAATGTTTAGACATCAAAGCAAGAAGTCATCAAGATCAACAAAGTCATCAACAAACTTGGATATATGCTACAACTAATATCTGATTCTATAACAAAAGCAAGAAGATTTAACTAAACTCAACCAATTACTAGTAAGAAGATACAGTTTTGCTAAAACAAGAACCATTTCTGTCTATCATCTCTTGGTCTCTACTTTTTCATTCAAGATGGGAATATTGAAAAACGTTGCATAAACGCAAAACAAGTTACCGGGTATAAAATGCCACTTGCAAAGCTCAAATGTAACAAAACTGTTAAAACGATATCGAGACTGTCAGAAAAGGTCACGCGTGGCCACATGTTAGTGATGCTTTACGCACATTAAATTGACATTTACAGAAGAATTTACAACACGTAAATTCCCACTCTTGGTATTTCAGTGACTATATCAGGGATGAGCAACCCCTGGTAGGCGTGCCAAACTTGGCACGCGAGGTCGTATATCTGGCAAGCAAGCGAGGCCACAGAAACGAGATAACGGTAAAGCAACAGCAGAAGTCTCACTGATCAACATACGACCTTTTTATTTTTTTTTATAGGCCATCTGCGCACGTGAAGACCTTGTTTTTGCTCTTCACCGATATTTTCAGTGGAGAGCACGAACAGTTAGCTGGTACGCGGAAAAATCTGGTCATTGATTTTAGCCGATTTTGGCACCCAGACCGAAAAAGGTCGCAAGTTTGCCCACCCCTAGACTATATAATATAACTACATCAATATAATTACCCACTTGCCCACATAAAAATACTCTTAACCAAAAATATGAAGTTTTGCAACAAAGAGTTATGTAACCAGGAAATTACGTCAAAAAAAGACTATCAAAATAATGAGTGCAAAAAAACGGATGTTACATCAACCTATTTATTTCCTTACGCACGTTTATACAAACGGGCGAAGAAATGAAAACTCGCAAAGACTCCTTATTATTATGAACAGATACGTTCAGTTATATTTTCGGTCCGATACGTTTAGTCATACAGGGTGTCCATAAAGTCCGTGTGCACTTTCACGGACTTTATGGGCACCCTGTATATACTATATTATTCTCAAAGAGTAAATATAGTTTATTTTTAAACCAACATCGCAATGTACCACATATCCTATTAACAAACATGCAACAGTGAGCGAAAACCAACGGGAGATGTATGCAAGAGATAAGAACCAATTTAAACGGTTTAAAATCAACAAAAACCTTCGAAGGCTTTTTTCCTGAAACAAAGTCCAAACCAAAGTTCGAAGTCCTTCTTTCAAAACAACAACCTGCTTTGCACAAAATTCAGAATTTCGCCAACTCAACAGACTTTCACTTCTCAATACACATGTCAGACATAAGAATTGACTTTATTCGCTTATTTCACCGTCAATTTACGATGAGCACAGAGCAATTACAGTATTTGCAAATTTGTAAGCCACAAACACCACGCCATGACAAACACGTTGAATCCTAAAAATTGCTGCAAAATGCCACAAAACTCTGGCGAAGTTGCGTAAACAATCGGCAATATCCAGTTAATTTACTTCAATGGTTAACCTATACCACAAATTAGAGCAACTACCCGAATACAGAATTTGTGTAAAGCACACAGTCTAGTTTAACCTAGCTAAACTTCATCAGAAAGCAACCGGTTAGCTTAGTTACTGCGCACATTGCTGCTGGTACGTGATGTCTGGGTTTCGATTCTCGGGCAGGTCAAATCGGTCACAGCGTCGCCAACTGGTCGCCACAGCTGCGACGTTTCTTCGGAGCAGGCTGCCCAAGCACCAAGCCGCTGAGATGGGCCCCGCCACTTGTCACATGCTTCGGCGTAATTCCGTGAGCATAACGAAGATTGGATTTTTTTAAACCTCACCGGATCGCTATTATTACTAAAAAAAAGTGAGCCGAGGATAGAGTCGACTATTTTACTATTTCTGGGGAGTGTCAAGCACCGTCGGAAAAACATCTTTATTGTCTGATTTAAATAAAGCACTTTAAAAAGCGAAGAATAAAACATGGTTCGTCAAGAAAATTGAAATTTCTTTTACTAATCTAGCTCTACGTGATAAATTTTAGGCAAATGCATACAAGCAGCATACAGAATACAACTTACCAAGAGCGATCCTTGCGACAGACAAAAATGCAAAAGATGGCCAAGACAAATCATCAAATGCTTCGAGTAGTGAAGGCATGCCAAACAAGCGGGAACGTTGGCTTCGACCTAAAATGATTCCGCAGAACACACCATGCACCGTGCACTAGAACAACACGGTAAAGCTGATATAATTACAACAAAATACCAAGAATGCTATAACAGTTTGGCTTAGCGATTAGCAGATGTTTATACTAACACATCATTTTTCACGTAACGTTTATAAACATAAAAATAAAACTTGCATAATCAGCCACTTGAGAAGTTACCTTAAAACATACGAATTTGGTTTAAGAGATAAATGGCCGAAGTATCAACTGAGGTATAACATTCAACACAAGGAATGTAAATCTATCAGGTATATAACTGAACGTATCTGACCAAAAGTTTGCGTAAAATGATCTTTACTTTTATTTTGATTTTTTAAAAAGCCTGTATACACGCTCGTAAACTGGTCGCATATCTGTAGTCTATCCCACAAAGCTATACGGCAATTTTTAACCCATTATTTCGGTTAAGTAAACTGAAAGGTATGCTTGTCTTAGAAATGCGACAATGCGAAATCATTATCGTGCATTAAGTGCAGGCTCACGAAGCCCAACAACACAGTAAACACATAATAAAACTCAAGACCGTGAAACTGCAAATAGCTTTTGAATTTTAAAAGCGATTGCATGAAAATGTCATTATGATCATACCATATATCAAAAAAAAATTAACCTGACCGAAATAATGGCAAGCCATACTAGAAACGGTACACGACATTTGGGCGCAGACATTTGGGTGCGAGACATCTGGGCGCAGTGCCACTAGGGCGCAAAGTCATTTGGGCGCAAAATACGTTCTAACGCATTTTTAATCAACTTTCGTTAGTTTTTTTTTTTTTAATTAATCAAAATTATTTTGTGTCTGCAACGATCTCACAGAAGAAATTAAGATATGTTAATTAACGGTAGCGTATATCAAAAAAGATGGAGCAAAGTAAAGGTTAAGTTTGCGATAGATAAAGACTCATTTTTACGATCAATTGTCTAGCAACCTAAGAGAGTGATTAAAAGTTTTAGATCAAGGAAAATGTCCACGCAATATAGGGCAGCGAAATAAAAAAAAATTAAGAAAATGCTTAACGCAGTTGTGATTTGTATCATAAATACTTTGAAATGGAATCATGTTTGATAAAATAAATTATGAGTCAGCTGTTATTTGGACACAAAAATTATGATCCATTTCATTCGTATATATTAGATTGATCAAGTACCTCTTCAAAATCATGTTATTTTTTTAAACGAGAACTTACTTTTCTTACGTTTTTATTAAAAATTTGCTACGCATTAATCACGCATTACCGTGTCGTTGCAATTGTCTTATTCTCACGCGTTTCCGTCGTTCGAGAACGTTGCAACAAAAATGTTCTAACTTTTAGATCTTTTGTTGAGATCGTTGCAAGCAGAAAATTAAGTATAATATTGGATAAGATCGATGCAGACAGAAAAGTTTTTATTTAGTTTAAAAAAAAACTAACGAAAAGTCGATTAAAAATGCGTTTGAACGTATTTCGCGCCCAAATGTGCTTGCGCCCAAATGTCCTCGGGCCCATATGACACCGCGCCCAAATGTCTCGCGCCCAAATGTGCTTGCGCCCAAATGTCGGGTTTCGACTAGAAGCGAGAAACTCACAAATGGGCAGTGACTGTTTAGAGCGGTTAATTTTAACGCTGAAACTCAAGGTCGCCTGATGAACACGTGATAGCTTGGCTGAATAAAAGCACTAAGGGAGGCACATCAAGCACAAGTGCAATACGTCTTCGGTGTAATAAAAAACTCCGTCAATTACCTATTGACGCGCCGACACCGTGTGTTAAAGAAGTGCACGAGCATTGTCCACATGAGAAAAGTGCGCAATGAATGATTCAGGATTCAAGAGCTTGGCGAGCTACCAAATTGAATATTGCTATCGATATCTTGTTTACTCACCTTGTGCCGGTAAACATGCTATAATCACAAATTATACAACTTACAATGACTAAAATATTCACACAACAAGTTAGGAAAACCGTACTGTGGAACAATATTTACAAACAGGTAGAAATGAAGTTTACGTAAGTTTCCATCAGCTTAAATCATCAGTGATTAACAAGGCAACCTGATATCTTAGTTCTGATTCTTTAAGGGTATGATTTATAAACTTAACAAAGGAGCAAAAGGCTTGGAATTGGCTCTTTAGTTCGGAAATAGCGCAATCAATCAATAGCTTTTAATAATGTAAAGGTTCGATTTGTTACAAGCGATATAAAACGTCAACATGGAAGTCTTTTTTCAAACCAAACTTCCCTTAATTCACTTTTCAGTCAAAAATGCAAAAACCTAAACGTCTTTAAAAACTCCCTCTTCTTGTCGTGTCAATATCAGCGAGCACGTGACTATTCGACGTAACCGACTTGGCGTTGAGAAATCCAAACCTGACCCTAACTCGAATCTACCCCATTCTAAACGTATTCCGAGCCCCAAACTAAACTTGAACCTTAGTCCTAACTCCAACTCTGAAACACGTCTTAACGCGGAGTTATCCCAGTAAAAGCTTGCCACGAAAAAAAAACTACAGCGGCAGTTTGATCAACAACAGTCAAAGTCAATCTCGAATCCAGTCTAAAATTACCGTAATTGTAAAAGGAAACAGGTTTTCAAACTTGGCGCTAATTCGATTAACAAGAACCACATACACGTAATTTTACAACAAAATACCACAAAATAAATTGACAGAGGATTCGCATTAAGCACATGTCGATATGATCAATAAATCTTTGTATTTATCCTCCTGCCGGGAGAAACGACATAGCAGGTAACCAGGTATGAGCGAATACAAACTCGCTAATGTTGCCATTATTTCCAAGTCTTTTAAAAGATGTTCTGCTTCTTTGCTGCTCGTCAAAAAGCAGAAATAATCACCACGAAGATTCTTAACCACGACAAAGTTAAACAAAAAACACGCGATTTTGGCAGTCAACAAAACTCTAATCCATTAAGGCAACGTCGTTTATTGTTAATTTTTGAAATCAATTTCTATTTACCCATCCTTCAAAAACTTTAAAAGGTGGCTGCTTCTTTGTTGCAATAGAAAAACTATGGAAATACAATTATGCTCTCAGATAAACGTGAGAAGGCGGAAAGACTATTTTTTTAACAGCTGAGCCTACCAAAAACAATTTTATAGGCTAACTATATGAAATGCATATTGCACAATAGGTAAGATTCCCGCAATAAATGAATAGAAACATGGTTGCAACATGTCTCATTAATTTTACCAATTAAAACAACCTACAATATTGCCACTTACCGAGTCACCGAATGACGGGTTTCCTGGTTCAGTAACAGGATGAATGCAGAGAAGAAAGGTTAAAAATGCAATAAGCTGGAGTTGAGGCTCCAATCGTTGTTGACTGATGTAAAAGTCAACGTAATCATCGACCTGCGAAACATGGGATTTATCTCCATTCATAATTTATGAAAACTACCACGGTTCTATCTCGCTTGACAAGATAACGGCCAAGAGTTAAATTTAAGCATACATGTAGAGTCATCGCAAATGATAAGGTTACAAAAAGCTATCGAGTCAAATTGCACGAGTTAACTAATGTGTCATACACAACAAAACATTAAGATCAGGGCCGCACACGATTTTTGTTCAAGTTACTGCATCTAACCCTAAGAGCTTTCACAGGAATTGTTTAATATTTATGTTCAACGCGTATTGTGATAGTTCTACCGCAATTAATACATGTATATACGCAGGCTCATAACCTAAATACAGGTGCTGATATCATATCTATACAAAGCAGTATGCGGTACTGCCACTTCTTCCAATTCAGATAAAGATAATACATTAGTTTTACTTTAAAACCAAGCAGCTGATTAATGGCAAATAATATCGTGCTAAAATCAAACAGTATGTGAATATCATGATGTCATTTGTACCTGCATCCATAGAGAAAGAATAATGACCCCGACCACTCCTCCACAAACGATATCAGCAGGACTGTGGACACCCAGATATAATCTACTCAGCAACACTCCGAATGACCCTAAAATAAGAAAAAATGTAATCGGGGTAAGTAATCAGAATAGCTATTCCACAGAGCGTCCTGAAAATGTATACCGGTACACCTTCATGCAGCTGAAACCACCAGAAAGTGAAGGTTGGTTGGCGCGAGGGAATGTGCCAACCACTTGCGCAGACCGGGCATTTTGCATTTATAAAATGTTCCAAACAGACGTTCTTTCACGGAATTCATCAGGTGCTTAAAAGTGCATATATTTTTGGGTAACCCTGTTTATACCGAATGCATCACTCTCGCGGTTGGATTAACACCGAAAGCTGACACACTTATAATTATGCTACAACAGCAAAAGTAGCATTTTAAAACAATAATCACATAGTGTCAGGTTAGGTACACCTGCGAAACTAAATTGCTTTCTGTCAGGAGTCAGGACAAAGGTCGTTTTATAATTGCTTACGTCCAGTCGAAAGTCACGTGCAACGCTTCAAGCTTAAATCAATTTTTGCTAACATAAAGAGAATCGGCGACAGAAGTGTGTAGCTTTAGCTTTTAAATACCTTTTTTTTTTGCTGAGACAAGCTATTGAATAATGCCAATTCCTATGCTTCAGGATTTACCCATTTTTGTGATAGTATGACACCATACCTGAATTGTATGGCTTCGTACATAACGAAAACGGATAAAACCTCAGTGTACCGGTACTCATTACTATGTGGCTTATGACAAAATGTGTGCGCTAAAAGCATCTAGAACAAGAACACAAGCAATTTGTTCTTCAACCATCGTCTTTGTTGCTGGCGTTCTTTGGGATGTATTTATACAGTGTATTAAAAGTTTTATTAAATCTAAAAGATACGAGGGTATGAACAAAACAAATTATTAACGGTACGATCACAAGAATTTGACAGTTTCACAACCGGAATCACTAGCTTCACAAGTTCTTTTCAACAATAAAAACGTCAAATTGTGAAGCACCAAAGCATCAGTAGTAAACACACGTATTGCAGCAAATCTTGTTTTGTATGTTTAAAAATGTCTTTTGATACCGTCCACAAATGCTTCATTACGAATTTCTACCTAGCTTAGAGATCAACACTTGCTTGTCGCTCCTCATCAAATATTCTTACATCGTAAATTAATTATGCAAAATCCATACAATTAATAATAATTATCATCACATCTCCAATTCACCATTACAAAAAGTTATGCCCAGTGTTCCTTCTAGAGTGAGAAATTTGAGAAAAGTGTGAAATTTTTGGGCAAATTTTACTGATTTTGAACCAGAAATTAATATTATGAAATGCAAAACTGAAAAACTTAAACAAAAAACTTGAATATATTAATGCAAAACTGTAGCTTGTATCTTGGAAAAGCAAATTTGATGCAAAAAAAATTGTAAAAGGGGTCCTTTAAGTAGTGAAATCTTTGGGCAAAAATTTCAATGAATTTATCATTTGGGCAAATTTGCACTAGTCAAAATTCTAGATGGAAAAGTGGTTATGCCGATTCCAAACTTATCTTTTCCACGCAAATCAAAATAGCTTTACTTCCATTGCTACTACTAGGCTATGAATAATTAATTTTTAGATGTATATACTGGTTAATATCAACACCACTATCGGACCGCTCAATATTTTAGATAAGAAAATAAAAGAGCTGCACCTGAGTGTTTGGTAAGTAGTGGTTAATTATTTTTAAATAATAGCCACTCGCATCAATCTACTGGATCTAAATCCTCTAGCAATGCATCAAATACTTACATATTACAATCAAAAAACATATGATGCTCATGATTAAAGGAGACAATTCAAAATGCAAAGTTGTGTACAACCATATATACCACGGCATAATGACACCCAGTAGAGAATGATGGCTTGGTAAAGCCCTGAAAAACATGTTGACTGTAGTTCTAGTTATAATGATTAACGCTCTTTGGCTATTGATTGTAATCTTACTTATATTTTGCACAGTAATCAAATCAGTAAATGGGTATATCATGTTCTTATTTCACAGTGTAGTTAAGATGAAGTACAAATCGTTTTAGTTAAGAGTGTTTTTCACAAAATGACAAAAGAAAAGCATAACCTAATCCTAAACCCAATGCAAACTCTAATAACTTATTGCCACCCGTAAATAGTAGGCAGTGAAGAAAAAACGCCAAAGCGCTCGCATAAAAAAGCTCTCATACACAACTGTTACCATGTGCTTGAATTAAGACTTTAACACTTCTAACACTGGCAATGTTGGGTAAAACACAATTCAAAATGTTACCAAACAAATCTCATACGAGGTATAAAGGTTAGGACTATACCAAGAATTACGCAAAAAAGCTATGCGCAAGTAGTACGATAATCTATTTTACAGAAACGTATTCGAGTTGGTCTGATAGCAAAACTCTTAGGTTAGAATGGATCACAGAAGCAAATAGACGACTTCACTGCATTGGAAAATATGTTACTTTTTTTTATTCATTTATATATACAGATACAATGCGTTCGAACTAAAATCAGAAAAAACGTACTAACATAATCACATACCAGTCAAACGCTTTCTCCAATGGGACCACAGGTGGACAAGGAGGTCGGGGTAAGCAAAAAATAGTTTTAAGAAATCCAGTTGAATAAAAGCCGATCCACATTAAAGCACCAAAAAGTCTTCCTAATCTTGCATCAAACAACCTGAAAATGACAAACTATTTCAGTTAAGTGCACAACTACAAATGACCAAAGATAATTCGGAGTGAATAATCTTCCAGCAAGGTTCCACCACATAGCACATTAACAACGGCTAATTCGTTATCAAGAACATCAATCTCCTCAGATAACACCACAAAGTCAGAAACAAAAAACGCTTGGCCGAGTTACACATTAGAACTGCTTAAAACAACCATGACCAGAAAGTAAGCCAGGTGTTCATATCACAGATCAAGCTAAGCATAAAAACAACATCACTATAAGCTACTACGACCTACACCTGAATTTGAAAAAGCAGTGCTTGGCACATAAAACAGGGCATGGTAAAAAGCACATCACGCTAACATTTTCAATCTATGTAACAATTGAGTAAATTTGGAGCTAAGGAAAACATTTCTACAATACTTAACCTAGTACATTAGCATCAGAATGTCAGTGACATGGCCTAGCGGTACCGCACACAAGTGACAGATCCTACATAATCGGTTCGATTTGCGGGTAGAGCCAATCGCATTTGACATATGTTACAGGTGGCTGCTGACTCAAGGAGCGCAAGCTCACTTTGCAGTCTCCCTCAATTATATATGGTACTGTTGAATTTTTAGTTCAATATGATTTGAAAGCAACCTCAGTTACCAAAGAATTAATTTAAGTTAGCCAAAAACCCTTTTACATTCATAGGCTGGAATATAATTATAACGTAACTTTAATGATAATTTAAGGTGAATACAACTGATAATGAGCTCGAAAAAGAAATATAAAAAGTACAATAATAGAATCTCTCACCATTATGCTTACGTGTTAAAGCGCTCAAGTGGTGTCTTCACACCAAATTATAAACAAAGTTTCTATTTCCACAAGCCTCAAAATTTAACCTAACACTTACCACATAAAGCAGAGAAATAAGACAGTGTAAAAATCTTCCGTCCCAAGAAAACTGAGAATTTTCATAATCGTAGTTCGTAAAGGAGTTCGGTGCTTTTGTATTATAAGCAATACAGGCGTACCAACTAATATTCCATCTAATAATTTGTGACGAAGCCATCTTCCACAAACTCCAAATTTATCTGTTAATGTATATAAAAATTTATGTTCACAAATCAAAATAAAAACTGAAACTTTTTCTCCCATGAAAAATCAGATAAAACATGGTATATATGTGATTAGGACAAAAGTTACATGCAATTCTCATTAAGTAAAGATCTATGCAAAAACTTATTGGCTATACCCTCATCTTATGGCATGCCACCATAACGTAGTGAGGAGGTTGACGTCTTCAAAGACTCCATGTCGGCATACCGGTACATGTTGTTTGACCAGTCATCAGAGTTACCCACGGCAGTAAAGTCAAAAGAGAGAAAAAACTAATTAGCAATCTAACACCGTAGCAAAATGAAAAGGAGTAAAAACTTGGGGCAAATGTTCCAAAAAAATAGGTCAATGTGCCTACCAATTCGCACATTACTTAAAATGTAAACCATAAGAACTGCGATACCAATACATGAGTTGGACCTAATGACTAGTGCTCACAGTCTTCGTAATCAAAAAATATCTGATATCAGGTGTATACAGTACTGGTACTTTAATATTTTCCTAACAATTTACAGTAAATCTAATAATTGGCAAGAAGTTACAGCTTGATGCAAAATCAGTCAAAAGTATTATTGCTCACACTTCGCCTACCAATTCGTCAATTTACAGTAAATAAATATTGCAAATTAATAAATTTGCAGAAACTAAATAAATATAGAACAGTAAAAATTTACAGTAAATTAACTTACCAATAGGAGCATGAACATAAGACTCCGCACAATCTTGCTTACAGTAATCAAATGCTTTTTTTCTCCATTTTAAATTTCTGCTTTGACATTCTGTTTCTTGATTCATAGTTTTACAATGAACAGAATGGATTGATATAATACAGTTTGTAGCTGAATTGGTTTCCCAGAATACAAATAAAAAACTAAAAATGTTCCGCACAAACTGATTAACTTAATCTATATTGCAAACAGCAACACTAGCCACCAAGCATATTCAACACAAAAAACTAAAAGCAATGTTGTAAATACTGTGTAATATGACCTAGATTACCGGCTGAACCTATCAATACACATACCGCAGTCTAGCTACAAAAACATTGCATAGGCTACCACAATTTACAACTGAGTACTAGTGCAGGGTATCATAACTCAAAGTTACCAATACAGTATAGTCAGATGAGGACTTGGGGTAATTGTTGGACAAATTTGAAAAACGTTGAAAATTTTTGGCTAAGCTTACTTCTTTAGTTGGAATAAATGTAACGGTTATATAGCTTAACTCTTCCTCTATCAGTTAAAAAAGGTCCCAAAGCTGTACAACGTCAGCCTTGGGCAATATTCTAACTTTTTTCTGTCCAATAATTACCCCAGCATTTGGGGTAATTAATGGACACTAGCGGGGTAAAGAATGGACAGTATTGAATTTTTATTTTGCTTATATAATGAAGAAACTGAATAGCACCAACTTGTTCAGCATGGTTTAATGATGCAACAGCTAGCTTTTTTACACTAAAAAGAAAACACAAACGTTGTAGATGAGCATCGAATTCATACCTTCACAACATGTTTGAAAATTTCAGATCACTAAGTTTAACATCAGCAGGTGCATTGATGCTTTAGCACCATATCATGCAATTTATGGTTAAATTTAAGTGAATAGTAAAGCAAAAATATAATTAGCCACTGTATACCAGTATATACTGCAGTTTCTATGAGTTGTGCAATCATTTTAAGTTTTTTCTGAGGTTGATGTAGCTTTAATACCATCGTGAAAAGGCACTGCAAACATATCATGCAGCAGAAACGCTTATTAAACCATACTGCTTAAAAAGAATCAAAAAAAAAATTTTTAGGAAAGAACATACAACTAAATAACGAATAAATTTGTTAATGATAATAAAGTGGTTAAAGTTATGGGCCAGTAAGATTTGCTGCTTTGGTTTATTTCATTACTCTGCAATGCTCTCATAAGAATGGGAAGAGGGTGACATATTCTGTAGCTATTAATAAAATATAGAATCAAAGTGGCTAATTTACAGAGTTACACAGTACATAATAATAGTACAACTGATAGTCAAGCTAAAAATCTATAAATCAATGGCTATTAAGTGCTAAATAGTACCAGTAGGTGTCAAATAATTACCCCAGATTTTTGAAATTGCTGTGGGGCAATTATTGGACAGTCTGCAGCATGATAGAGCTGTAAATGTTCACTCATCATAATGATGAAATTCAGAGCATCTCCTGGTAGGGTGCCAATAAAAATCAAAAATAATGAAAACAGTTCTCAATTTTAACAAATTACTGAATTAGCTATAATACGGTACCGGTACTTTTTTCACTTTGTTACGTTTTTCATAAAATTTTGACAAAGTTACTTGAGGATACATTTTGTGAAATAGCAAAGGATTAAAATTCTCGTTTTTTATGATCAGTACAATTAGTGATGCTTTTACTGTTGTGACACAATAGATGACAGTTAGGCAGCTTCTGGTCTAGGAGCAGTGTTCCCTCTAGGATTTTGACTAGTGCAAATTTGCCCAAATGATAAATTCATTGAAATTTTTGCCCAAAGATTTCACTATTTTGAGGACTCCTTTTACAATTTTGTTGCTTTAAATTTGCTTTTCCAAAATACAAACTACAGTTTTGCATTAAAATATTCAAGTTTTTTGTTTCAGTTTTCAGTTTTGCATTTTATAATATTAATTTCTGGTTCAAAATCAGGAAAATTTGCCCAAAAATTCCGCATTTTTCTCAAATTTCTCACTCTAGAGGGAACACTGTCTAGGAGTAATTCTTTTGTCCAACAATTACCCCACAATTTTAACTGTCCAACAATTACCCCATGTGACAATATCAATAAACCACCCTTAACACAAAATTTATGAAACTTCTAATCTAAGATCTGCACTGTGCAGTCCATACTCAGTACACCAAAATTTCAAAAAATATTCTTATTATGTCGAGGATCTGATCTTTTTCAGTTTTACAGCTTAGAAGGCATGGAACAGTGGTAGAACTCTCAACTAAAGGTAGAAACAACTCTGAACTTAGTAAAACACCAGGAGCTGAGTGGCATGGCATGACACCAACCGACCAACCTGCTAAGGTACCAGTAATGATATACCGATATGGAACAGTAGAAACAAAATGATATTCACAGAATAAGCCACATTGCTAAACTTTTAATATTGAATAGACTAGAAACCAATCTGTTGCATTACACAAAACACTGCCTCTGCTCTCTCTAAAATTTCAGCAAGTGCAAATTTGCCCAAATATTAAGCGTTAAGGTAGTATCTATTTTGCCGTCAACGGCAAAATAGCTTTTAGGTCTATTTTGTTGTAAGTGGCGTCGTGGGTTTTTAACAGCCATTTTGTGCTGCTAGATTATCACGACTTCTCGATAGCTCAGTGGATAGAGCGCAGCGTATATTGGGAAGCGCTGCACTAGTATTGGGTTCGATTCTCGTCGCAGCTTCGTTTCGCTTAGGTGGCTTCGGATTCATGCGACCTGGGGTTAACAATCGGGTTCGTAAAGACATAAGAATGTATTGTGTGACATGGGGTTATGTAGCTACAGCAAAATAGACTTAAAAGTTATTAGCACCGTTAATGGCAAAATAGACACTGCCAAATTTTAATTTCATACAAACGTTGCCCAGAGTTTCCAGTTTCTCAAGCCTTGAGCAGTTGAGGAAAATTTGATTAAAGTTTTCCCTGAATTTGGGTAAGCAGAATAGGCCTATGCACAGTGCAGTGCGATACTTTCATTTTATCTGTTATATAGCCTATTAGAACTGTTAAAACATAGAACCGGTACTGCTAAAACTGCAGCAGCACAAGGACTACCTTTGTGATTGCAATTTGCAAGTGAGTTAGGAGCACAATGACCGCTAGGGGCGCTAGTGAGCTATTATTAGGATTAGGGTTCCGTCAGGGTCCTTAGTATAGGGATGGGCAATTGGGCATTTCAGAATACCGAATCCAGAAAAATCCGAATCCCAAACTATCTGGAATAGGGAATAGTTTTTGCGGTGTAAAACCATAGATATGTAATATTACAACTAGAATGCGCTCCGATCCGCCATTGTGGAATTAAACTCCGTCCGCCATCGTGGAACTAAACAAAAATAATAAATGCTATAACTTAAATCTACTAACAACGCAAGCAGGGGCGGATTAAGACCATTCGAGGGTAGGCGACCTGTGTGCCTTTTTTTTGACAAAAAAACTACGCTAAAATGAGTGTTTTTCTTTTAAAAAACCTAAAAATTCGTGGCGACTGGGGGTTCTGCCCCGTCACCCCCTTAGTCTCCGGCGGCTGGGAGCAGAGGTGGGCACGGTAATTTTTTAAAGTATCGGCGGTACCGGTATTTGTTAAAAGCACCAGCCGGTACCGGTACTCGGTACTTAAAATTAAAAGTACCGCGGTACTTACTACTGCGGTAGTACGTTAGTACCGCGGTAGTACGTTTAATTTTTAAAAAAAGTTCCAAAAAGAAAGTACTGCCCTATATTTTGTTGAATTTTAATTAAAACTGCACGGTTTCATAATAATTAGGCCTATAGCTACTACCTTAGCTAAATATGTAATTACTCAATATGGTAGTGTTACCGATAGTACTTAAGGGTACAGCACAATTCACGAATCACAACCTATGCACCAACCATCAAAATACGGTTCAAAATAAGCTATAGTTAGTGGTTATAGCGCAACAAAACTCAGAAGAATGATGCAGTCATTTCCCTCGTCCATAGGAATGGGCCGCAAGGCATAACGCGAAAACGTTTTTTAATGGAGACCACTTTCAGCGCAGAATGCAACAAAAAGATTGTGGAATTTTGAATGAATGGGGACCCCAAAACTAGAAACAGCCTACGCTGGAGTTTTCAATGGAAAGAGTTCGTCATAAATCGTGATGACGTCAACCTTTTAGGGAACCTTTTAGGGAGGGTGCAGTGACCATGCTTATTCTTTTAGTTTTTTTAATTCATTGTAGGATTGTATATTGCATGCTTTAACGGTTAACGTTTTGTCGCTGTTGCCTTTTTTTCGGCCGAATGTCGTGATATGCGTTTTTTTCTATGTATTTTGATGGTCGTTGAATAAAACACTACTATTACTACTACTAAGTCATTAAAATAAAAACAGGTTTTTAACATCGAAGTGTGTAGACGAGGGGTATCCAATTATTTTTTCAGAAGTACCAGATTTGATAATGTAAAAGTACTCGAGGAGTCGAGGGCCAATAACATTTAATGGCATGTTTCGCTGTTTTTTTAAATTTGTTGCACTCCGGATCATCGCGTGGGGTAAATCGTACTAACTTTTTCATGGCGCTAAATTTTTGCGTCTGCGATTATCAGAAAGCACTCAAAGCTGTAAATTAGATTCATGCGATCATAATAATAGACAATACTTTGTGCGACCAGCCGACCACGGACGAGGACAATATGAAAAATCATCGCGAGACTGGAGATCTTGGGTGTAGAGCAGTGATCCGCAAACATCTTTGTTCGACCGCTTCGTTTTGGAAGTTGGAGACTTTCATCACCCCCTTATCAGAAAACAAGCTTTCAGAGGGGCGTACACCGTACGTAGACATTTTTAAAAATGGGGTTGTGTAAATGCGAAGACACGTTTTGCTTTGTGAGATAGCATGCCATTAAGTTAGTTGGCGCAAAAATGCATATGCGCGTTAGCAGTGAAGATTAAATCTCATAACGGAACTAACAAAAAGCGAATAAGCTTCGAAGGAAGACGAGAAGAGCTGCTGCAAGAGACGGTCATAATCAGCAACGATTATTTTGAAACATTATATATACTCGTCGAGTTGACAGGAGTAAATGCAATACCAGTATCGGAAATGTGGTATGCTGTTAAAGTAGGTTTCAGGCCAGTAATGTTTAGGATATAGGCCTTTAAAAAACAAAATTGATTTCCGCTTGCTCATAATAAGGTCTACATCGATCGGATTTGCAAAAAAAAAAATACACAATTATTTTGCATTTTTGCACCTTTTTAAGCAGATTTACTAAAGAAACAAGCTGTATTAAAGAGAGTTGCAAGTCGGTGGAATATGTAGAAAAAGCATATTTGGAAGTCAAAGTCGAAAAAATGAATTTTGAAATATCCAAAAAAACGTCTCAAAACTACTTTAAATTTTTTGTCGTCCTAGTACTCATAGTTAAGTTTAGGTTTTGAGTTGCATTGAAATACGTAAAAATCAACCAATCAAATCCGTGAGCCAACAGAGATAAAGTGAACATTCCTGAACCGTATTGAACAAGATGAAAAACATTTTGGAGGGCGCCATTCATTTCCCTAGAGCTACGCATTGCGCAACTCCGTTTAACATTAGCCTACTTAAACCATGTTGTACGCAGGCTATTAAAAAATTTTCCCAGGTCTTAGGATTTTCTCTTACAGTTACGATCTTATCAACAGACGGTGACGCAAAAAAGAGCAGACGAAATTATTGAAAAACTTATATTCTAAATTGCCTTTAAAGCATTTGGAAATGGTCTGAAAGACCACTCTTCTTCTGCTTCAAAATATTCTTTCCTGGAAAAAGAATCTTTCTATTTCCGCGCTTGACGGGTTGGCAGCATTGCATTCTAAAAACAGATCTTTCAAACGATTGCTGTGGAAGGTGTACAGGTGCAATTGTGCAGACTTCACCTTTTCTATTATTATTACAGAAAATTTTGCAAAAGTACCGAGCACCGCTTAAAAATTGAGAAACAGAAGTACCGGCACTGCGGTACCGCTACTTTTTTCCGAAAGTACTGACGGTACCGGTACTAAAAAAGTACCGCGGTACTGTCGACCTATGGCTAGGAGCTTCGCCCCCACACCTCCGGTTGCCCCCCTCCCCTTTGCCGAATCCTGTGTGCGCTACTGGACTAGCCTATAAAGTTTTGCTCCCCCCCAGAGAAATTTTGGGCTGGCTGCGCCACTGATGAGTGATGACACCTTTTGTTATTGTTGTAGATAAGGAACATTTAGGAATTAGGAATTGTTTTTTTCTAAAATTTAGGATCGGATCCGAATAGGAACAAAGGCTTTAGGTTTGGAATGGAATTAGGAACAAAATTCTTCGTGCCGGACAACTCTGGTGTATAATGAACTGCTGGAGACTAGACACAATGCCCATTATAATATTGTTCAAAAATTTCACGCTCCAATGAATTGATACAATCTAGCCCATAGGTTCTCAAATTGCTTCGTACGGAGCCCCAGGGCTCCGCGAGAGCAACCTAGGGGCTCCGCGAGAGCATCCTAGGGGCTCCGCGAGCTATTTGTTTCCATATACAATGCTGACTCTGCTAATTTTGCTACTGTCCAAAGAAGCAATTTTGGGATTAGTGAAATTTGACTCTACCTTATTAGTATGTTTGTCCAGTGTCAAAGTCACAGCCTCTATGATTTACCTGGGAAATGTAGATTTTTTTTAGCTTGTATAAGGTACGCCAAAAAGCCCTGGCCCATTTGAAAGTTTAATTTTTAAACATAGGAAATTTCCAAAAATGTCAGGTCTGTATTCACCTTTTGAAGAAAAATTTAGTATTGGAGCAACAGGCGGTCTTCAGCCAGTGTTTACTTGCGCCAGTGTTTACTTTCCATTCAGCTGGCCAGGAAGGACGACGTCGTTTTATTGAATGGGAAGTCACAACAGCTTTCATATATCCGGAAGAGTGTTTTGGCTAGGTCAAGCATTTTGAAGGATGAGTGTATCTTTTATATGAGTGCGGCTGATGAGGAATAATAGCTCGAAACAGCACTGTCCCGGTCTATGGTACAATATTATACTTGTTCTACGATTTCCACACTGACCTATTGTAATTAATGAATTTCAATTGTATAAAAAAAGTCATAAGTTTGGGCTTTAAAGCATGTTTAAGAATGCAAAATTTGCCGTAGGGCTCAAGTCATTTTGCGCCAGCTGTAAAATATGTTGCTAGGGCTCCGCACGAAATCTCAAATTTGGCAAAAGGCTCCGCACCTCAAATAGTTTGAGAACCCCTGATCTAGCCTACAGCAGGGATTCTTAAACTTTTCAAGCCGCGTCCCCTTAAACATTAGTCCTTGTAATTCGCGCCCCCCCTTATTTCAATACTGTATAAAGCACGTTAATATTGTAGCGATTAGGCCTACAATTTAAGATGTAAATTAGCTTCTGTTTATTGTACTCGAAAACTGGTAAAATGAATACACTCAATAACGAAAGTCGGTCGAACCATAACTGGCAATATGGCGTCACCCTGCATACTATTATTATATCGCTACAGAATCAAATTAACGCAAAGCATTCATCAAAAAAGTTGTCATCCATCAGAAAACGCTATCTGTTCCGCACCGACTACATTTGTTGACTTAACTCAAGTCTAAGCAAGACCTTACAAAGTCCCGAACCATAGTCCACCTTTTATAATTTGCCGTTGTTGACCTGTTGATCACCCGTACCACGCCATCGCGCCACACGTTTGTTTTTTGTAATTACGTAATCGTGCTGCACTCATGTAACAGAACAGATTTATTTTGTATACGCTCATGCCATAACAGTTCACAACTAATAGTTGAAAAATAACACATGCAATGTCATGTCAGCTGACAGTTGCTTTTTGTTTTTGATTTATTACTGCTTTGCGCCCCCGGCTGCTCGCAAGCCAATCACCAGTACCTCACACAACGGTCTTCGGTGTGTATCGCTTTAGTGAGAAAATTTTGGAACCATCGATGGAAGGACGTTCTTTTTTAACAAGATATTAGTTCGATATTTTATTTCAAGCTTTTAGTTATCTGATTTTGCCGGGTTAAGTTTCAGTTATTTTTTGCTTCCCTGATATCACTTTACTACAGTACGTGCTGCTCAGATTGATACTTTTTACGTCAAAACTTGCAGTCAATATTGCTGTTGTTTGGAAAGTTTGATTAGTTCTTGCAGAAAGTCAGGACAGTAAAGGTTCACTAGTTCCGAGCGGACAAGTCTAAAGAACTTAGCCGCGGGTTAAAACACAATCAAATATGATAATCCTTTAAATATTGGGGTTTTCGACGTACCCTTTGCAAATCTTGAAACCCATAAACCCGACTGGTTATCTTCCGATCCCTCAAAGGTGTTATCTTGTTGACCTTCCCCCGTTGCTACCTCCTTCTCATGCACTTCATTATAGTACTAGTTTGTTTTATTCAACGACCATCAAAGTACTTAAAAACAACGCATATAGCAAGACACGGCCGAAGAAAAGGTAACTGCGACAAAACGTTAACCGTTGAAGCATGCAATCCTACAATGAATTTAAAACTAAAAAAGCATGGTCGTTGCACATAAGTCGCAATAATGGTATGGTATTGTGGCATCTTACGTACCACAAGCACAAAAATAATCACGATTAGTTGGCTTAGACATCAATCGGAATCTGCAACAATAAAGGCTGCGGAGCTCCACAAGTATACTCACAACGAACGTCGTTCTTTTGACTATTTGGCTTTATAGTGACGTAATAAAACGCCACATTGGTGACAAACCGATGCATGGACACGCAATCTCAACAAGACAACATTACAACTCTCTCGAGCTGAGCACCACGATGGCTAGCAATGCTTCATTCATTCCTGCTACGGACCATTTCTCTGCCAAGCACTGGAATCCTTTACCTGCAATGCCTCTTATGTCTCATCACAGCAAAGGGGACTACTGTGGTATCTTTCGTACCACAAGCACAAAAATAATCACGATTAGTCGGCTTATATATTAATCGGAATCTGCAACAATAAAGGCTGCGGAGCTCCACAAGTATACTCACAATGAACGTCGTTCTTTTGACTATTTGGCTTCATAGTGACGTAACAAAACGCCACAGTACCAGAGATGTACACAAACCGGAGTACCGGAGTCGACTCCGGCAGGAGTTTCAATGTTTCAGCCGGAGCCGGATACGGAGTCATAAGTTTCCAATTGTTGCAGGAGCAGGATCCGAAGTGAAAAATTACCGCATTCTTGTGATATTTGTTCAAAATTTGCCATAATTTGGTTCTGATAATTTGCTTGTTTTGTGCAGTTTAATTCTACCAACATATCGGTATTGATAGATAATTACAGCCCATGTTTTGCATCTTGCAGAGCAGCCATAGTAGCCTATACCGGTACCTAAAAACAAAACAAGTTTAGTAAAACAAGTTCTTCTGATGTTAGCAGCATAATGCAATCACTTCGCAAATAAACTAAATCAAAAATTTAGATACGGGTAGTATCAGACGATAGACCACACGCGGCAGGCCTAATCTAACCGACATTACCGACTAATTATGACTGTGTATGGTTTGGGTAAGGGGTATTAGTACAAGGGGTAGTCAGCTAAGCGATGTGGAATTATTTGTGTACCGCAGTTTAGTGTTTTAATGCAAATTACAAACAAACAAAGCAGTTTTGCAGTAAGCCTTTCTGGACTGCAGATAGGCTGACTTAGTCCAGCAGCTACTGAATCAGCATTTCTTCACTGTACATAAGCCAATATTATAGCAAAAAGTTTGAATTTAAAATGTTTGTAATCCCACTTTTGCAGTGCTGGAAGTTGAGCTTGTGAGTTATATATTACAATTAAACAGTGGGTACTTCTACAGACAGAGCTTAGGATCAGTGTACAAAGGCTGTTTCGTTTTGAACTGCGGTATTTGGTTCTTTCAAAATAACTACCGGTATATTACAATTTTAAATTGCAAGGGACAAATTAATGTTTCGACTATAACCAAAGTCTCGTCAGCCTTGCTACGCACAGCCAATCCAGGCTAAACTCATTCCAGACTGTAAAGACTCTGTTTTTGCATTGCTTTACCTGTACATCTCGACTTCATCTTTTTTCTAGGTTGTGCCCTATTCCGATAGGCACCCTCAAAGTCAGGCAACAACAAAGCCCAATGTGTCAGGGTAAGAATAGGTCCAACAATAAGAGTACAGTCTTTTAATGGAATGGAAAATGGTACTCCCCCATACAGGTGGGAATTGAACCATCCATTTCTGTCATCAAAGTCTGGAATGAGTTTAGTCCCTTGCGTCCCTTGCAAATTTCTCATCTAACTCGTAATTGATGACAGAAATGGATGGTTCAATTCCCACCTGTATGGGGGAGTACCATTTTCCATTCCATTAAAAGACTGTACTCTTATTGTTGGACCTATTCTTACCCTGACACATTGGGCTTTGTTGTTGCCTGACTTTGAGGGTGCCTATCGGAATAGGGCACAACCTAGAAAAAAGATGAAGTCGAGATGTACAGGTAAAGCAATGCAAAAACAGAGTCTTTACGGTCTGGAATGAGTTTAGCCTGGATTGGCTGTGCGTAGCAAGGCAGACGAGACTTTGGTTATAGGAAATTTTAAATTGATACGCACAGCCAATCCAGGCTAAACTCATTCCAGACAGTAAATACTCTTTTTTGCATTGTTTTACCTAAAATGCAAAAAAGAGTATTTACTGTCTGGAATGAGTTTAGCCTGGATTGGCTGTGCGTAGCAAGGCTGACGAGACTTTTGTTACAGTCGAAACATTAATTTGTCCCTTGCAAGCTTCTCAATTTTAAATTGCTTTTCAACTTACATGTAGCTATTGGTACGCATCAAAGTTGAATTGAATCCATTTGAACAGTTTCACATGTCCAAAATGAAAATTTAAGTCCTGATATTCAGCAGTGTGTTTATATGAAAATACAACTTGAGTATCTCTTCAGTGCCTGAATTTCAGAAGGGCTTGTGCATTAGCAATTGATCTTTTTCTGCTTCTTCCCAAGTACTTGAAATGTTACAAACCACTGAGCAGTTGCAGCGCTGCGGTAAAATAGCATTCTGAACTATTTTTCCATTTCCCTTCCTAAACAGACACTTTTGCGTAAAAACAGGAGTCCAACAGGAGCAGGAGTATAAAAAGTAGTATTTGACCAGGAGCAGGAGTCTGGTTGGTCAAAACAGGAGCAGGAATCCAAAAAAGGCGACTCCGTACACCTCTGCACAGTGCTGTATAGCCAGAGTTTCCCTTTTATCCAGAATTTTCAACTTCCCGGGAATCCCGGAAAATTCCCGGGATCTCAAAAATCCTCGGGATTCGGGAAATTCCCGGAAAAATTTTGCGGGAAATTTTTTGCGGGAAACTTTCCCGAGCTTGATCATTTTGACATTTTTTATGATTTTCAGCATTTCAGATTTAATTTTTAGCATTTTGTTATGTTGTTTTGACAAACTTAGTTCGAGTTTTTCAATTTTTTCCACAAATTGAGAAAAAAAAATTTTATCTTTACAAGCATTTCGTCTTAAAAAATTTTGCGAATTTTGAAAAATAATTTTTAGTAAGCAAAAGACAAATTTATAATCTGCAGCAACGCATTTTTTATGTCGGAATGATAGATATCAGCACCACTGAAACCCTTATTACTGTAAAAAATTTTACCGGGATCCCGACATAAAATTACTGGACCACGGGAAATTTACCAACAGCAATGCAAATTGTATTGTGGTGGGTATTTATAAAAGCAGAGAGAAAGAATGAGTAAAAGATTGAAAAGTTTTAAATTTCCCGTCCCGAAATCTCGAAAGGGAAACCCTAGGTATAGCTATAGTGGTACACCTAAGTCGCTATAATGGTATACATTATCACTATAATGGTCCCTAGAATGGAACCAATTTCGTGGCATAAGTCTGCTCTACAGCGGCGTAAATTGTCTAGGCCAAGGTTTCTTAACCTTTTTTGTCTCGTTTACCCTTTGCCAAAAAAAAAAAGTATGATTTACTCTCAATGTACTTTTTTTTGCTTTTTCAATACTGAAAATTAAAGTTTTCTTTAGTCTTTAATTCAGAAAATTTACCCCCTGGGAGTAAATTTACCCCCGGTTAAGAACCCCTGGTCTAGGCTATATGCACCACTTTAACCGGGCCTAATTCGGAAGCCTGAATTCGAAGAATGATATTTGAGAGCTTTTCAACAACCAGGAAAGGTCCAGTCCACCCATGCCCAAGCTTTTGCTTTGCCCTGGGAGGGTAAAAGTACCACACCCAAACATGTGCTTGAGAATCAATATTGGGTGAAACGCAGGGGCGGATCCAGAAAGCTTTGGTGGCGGGGGGGATGTGATATTAAATTAGGTTGAAAGTAAACTAAATGCAAAGACATGTAGACCCGGAAACGGGCGTAAATAAGCCCTTTCGTAATGTTTCATGTCAGGGGCGTATTCAGAATTTTTTTCAGGGAGAGAGCAACAAATTTCGTCACTTTTTCAAGCGCAGTTTTTCCCCGCAAAGTTAATTTTAAGCAACTTAAGTAACAAAAACGACTTTAAGGGGGTCCTGGGGCATGCTCCCCCGGAAAATTTTTGAAATTTTGCATACTGTAATGGTCATTTTAGCGCTTTTCAAACAATTTTCAGGCAAAGTTTGTTATATTTTTGGCCCCTAACTTTGAGTGCTTCATCAAATATGATGCATTTTGTAAGCACAGTTTCGATTATGCGAGCTTAAGGCGACTAAGGTTTATTGTTATAAACAGGGGTGCAAATATATGTTGAGCATTGGGGGAGATGATTTAGCAAAATCGACCATTTTTCGATATTGGGGGAGATGATTTAGCAAAATTGACACGTCTGCAGATGTCCAATTTTTTGCCCAAAATGAAGTGAAGACCAAAACAAAGGTCATCACGTTCGCTGATGCCCAGTTTTGGGACATGAAAATATTAGGGGGGATGCTGCCGGATTATTAGGGGGGAAACATCCCTCCATGGATTTGCATATGAAGAGGTTCGAAATGCATCCCCCTCCCCTGGATCCGCCCCTGGTGAAACGAACTTATCACAATTTTTCTTGTCGCTCAGCCGCCTTTTTCGAGTGTTCATGCGCCGTAGCAAGCGATTTCCGCGCAGCATTCTTTACCCATTTTACGTACTGGCCGTAGCATGCCGAAGCATTTGAAGAGGAAGGGGCCCCTATTATGACATCCAACGGAGGGTTCACTTCACGCCCTAACAGGAACTTATTAGGAAAAAATTTAGTGCTTTCATGCACACTCGATCTTAGACAGCTCGTAGGCTTTTGGCTCACTTAATTGGACATGTAGACAGGGTAATAAAATTGCTGTTCCTGTTCCAGCATGCTTATTGATCGGTTCATCACACACATTTTTCCAAGAGTTTTGTTTGCCAAACGTAGCATTTCCTCCACAAAAGCGCTTAATGGCTTTTTTTTGATTGATGGATGGTACTCAAACGGTACAATCCTGACGTCAGGGTTGGTGCATCGATAACCAATCGACCTCTAAAAAACAACTTTTGGTTGCAAAATGTGCTTTTTAATCGCGACTGAAAACTTTTAACAAAACAGGCAACTTACCAGATTTTCACAAACTGTATTAAGTACATCTTGCGTGATGATAGAAAGCATACGTCTTGGAAGGCCACGGACAGCAATCGGCCAGTCAGCGCTAGCAAGTTTTCTGTGGAGAACACAAGACCTTGTAGAGTAAGCTTGGCAATGATGCGCTTTTGCTCGCCTAGGTATAGAGTAGGCTATAGACTACTAACTTCGTTTTAAAAACAAACGAACTTAAACAGGCTACTCTGAAAACAAACGAACTTAAAGTAAAAAATGGCAAACTTGAAGCTAAGTATTAAATGGATATCTAACTAATTTATGAAAATTCAGCTGAAATGGCACAATGCGAATAAATTTTTTTTTTTTTTGGTTTTTGTTATGGTAGCTCAGTTGTAGCGATATCGGTGCGGGAGGTCTTGCGTTCAATCCCCGCACCGGTCACATTAGACGCAGCGTAGCCAATGGTTCGTCAACGCTGTGATCTTTCATCGGAGTTCTGACCCGTGCTGCCCAGGCGCTAAGCTGCGGAGATGGGCTCCACCACACTTCGGTACAATGCCGCTAAATTAATGACGATTTGATTTTTTTATGCCAGAATAAAGATGTCTGACCCACCTAAAACAGCTAAGCTGCGAGAATAAATGTAAGACATATCTGGTCGCACAGCATACGCACACAGAAGCACCGGTACCATTGCAATTTACGGCATTTTTTATCAGTTTGTTGAAAAATACATGCCATGGTACATTTCCAAGGTCAATCATTGAACTTACTCTCCAGTGTTTAAAGCAGAGGTGTCCGACAGAGTGACGGGCCATTTCTGCTTTTTAAAAATTTTCGCAGGCCATAATTTAGTACCATGGCTTATTTTTCACAATATACATCTGCGATTATATTTGTATATAAAAATTAGTAAGAACGCGGTTTGACCGCTAAGCCGAACAAAAAGCTCAATGTACACGTCAGAGCATAAATACAAAAAAATTGATCACCAATTTCAAATCAAATTAAAAAAAAAAAACAACAGGCTGTTTCGCTGTGAGGCTTTTCTGTGGGGACGTTAACAACTATAAAATAAAATATAAAAACAATAAAACACCAAAGATGAAAACGCCCAAACGATGAAACAATGGGGATTTTCAGCACGAAACTCGATATTGATTTTGCTAGACTCAAAGATCTGCGCGGTAGCGTAAGAACACTGCAATTAGGTGTAGTTAGCTTTGCAGGGCTGCAGATTGCTAAACAACGGTGAAGAGCGGCAGAAAAACAAAAATTGAAAGAGCTTATTATTATTGAAGGGCGGTGGTGCCAGAGAAGACTGACGAGGTTCAATCCTCACTGGCACATTGTGTAGGCCAGGGCTTCTCAAACTGGGGCTCGCGACCCTGTGAGGGGTCGCAGGGAGTATATAAATTTTACGCATAGTATTATTTATTACGCATAGTATGTTGTTGTGCTTTTTAGACTTTTAAAACTGATGCAATTGCGCAAACGTCATTCTTAACTTAGCTGTAAATTCTGGCTTATCTCTAGGCTAGTACGAAATAGTGAGGCAGCGGATGAATGTTGTAGTTTTAACTTCTACGTATAAACTGTTTTGTTTCGTCACTTCGGCATCACGTGACACAGCGAGATACATCTTTTTGTTTCTTCTAGTGTTTCCTCCCGGGAAATCAAGACGGGAAATTTCCCGTTTTTGCGGGAAATTTAGGTAGGGATTCTGGAAAAATTTTTTACATTTGTAGGGGTTTCAGTGGTACTGATATCTGTCATTCCGACATAAAAAAAATGCGTTACGGCAAATTTGAGTTTTTTTTTTTGCTTACTATAAATTATTTTTCAAAATTCGCAAAATTTTTTAAGACGAAATGCCAGTGAGATTAAAAGTTTTTCCTCAATTTGTCAAAAAAATTGAAAAACTTAAACTAAGTTTGTCAAAACAACATAACAAAATGCCAAAACTTAGATCTAAAATGCTGAAAATCAGAAAAAAATGGCAAAATAATCAAGATCGGTAAAATTTCCAGGCGGCAAAATATCGTTCCTGCATAAGCAACATTGAAACCGCCTTGAGATCGGCATTAACAAATATTGAGCCGCGGCTAAATTTGGTTTGTAGGAGTAAGCAATCGCACTCATCACATTACATGAATGTGTTTGCTTTTTTATTTTTTGTTTCTAATAAGTGTCTCAGTAAATTCTCAATCCAATGGACGAGAAAAGGCGACACCTTCAATTCTCGCAGAGCATCGGCAATGCCACTATGTGTGATGTTATCAAAAGCACCGGCAATATCCAGAAATATTCCTAGTACTGTTCTTTTCTTTGCTAAGCTTAGTTCTATGCGCTGTACAAATTCGTGCAGTGCAGTTTCGGTTAAAACTCCTGCTCTGAGTCCATACAGGAACGCAGAAAACCTTGCTTGCAAATTAGAATCCACCATTAAAATGATACAGTAATAACCTCTCCAACCATTGAAGTTGATAGAAAGTTTAAGTTATCATTCGGAAAGACTTAACTTCGTGATAGTTTTCTTTTCCGGGTTTAGGGATGAAGATACCAGTCCCTTCCTTCCATACTTTCGGCACATAGCTGTACTTCAAGCACATTTGGAAAATGGTTTGGTATATATTTCTAATACTATTCCAGCCTTTTTGTAGAAGCACCGGGTAAATACCGTCTGGTCCTGGCGTCTTAAATGGCAGAAATTCGTTTATTGCTCTTTCCGTCTTTTCAAGTGAACAGATGGAGCTGACAATTTCGTCGTGCGTTGGTAACGCAGCAGTGTTATCGTTTGGTTCTTCTGTTGCTTTACTATAGTTTACCTCTCGATTTCCTGGTGCTAGGGTGTCTAGGAGGCAATTCATAGTCTCAACAGAAGATTCGGTGAATTCACCATTAGGTCTTAAAACGTTGCTTAATTGCACCGTTTTGTTTCGACGCATAATTTTAGCCAGCTGAGCGGTTGCACAGTGACTATTCATCGATTCCGTGAAAAGATGCCAAGAATCTCTCTTGGCTTTTCTTACGGCATTTTTAAAAATCAATTGGGCCTGCTTAAAAGCTTTCCAATCGCTTTCGAGTTTTGATTTAATGGCTTTGGTAGGCACTAGAATAGACTAAGTTTTCTGATCTGTAAAATAAGATTTGTCACGTGACTTGCCAATGTTTTTCGGAAATTCAATCAACATGGGTGCAAATCCAGAGGGGAATGAAGGGGATGTATCCCCCCAATAACATGGCAGCATCGGCAATATCCAGAAATATATTTCATGGAAGTGGAAAATTCCCCATTCAAGCCAATCATCCCCCCAATATCGAAAAATGATCAATTTTGCTAAATCATCCCTCCCAATATCCAAAAATGGTCAATTTTGCTAAATCATCCCCCCAATGCTCAACATAGCTTTGCACCCATGTCAATCAAGCGTGACTTTGGTTATTTTGTCTCAAATCTTATTCTACAGACCAGAAAACTTCGTCTATTCTAGTGATACCGATGGCTTTACGTTGGGCTTTACGAGCCTCTCTGCGGAGACAGGTTAGCTCCAGGGCCGGTTTTAGGCCGATTTGACCGATTAGACCAAATTGGGCCCCGCGCTAACGGGAGTCCCTTTCTGTACTGTGAGATACAAAATAGGTGAAAGTGCCAAAAGTTGAACCGACGCATAATATCTATGAATCTTTTCTATTTTCTTTTTAATTAAGATTAGGTAAATAATTAGGGTAAATAATTTTAATTAGGGTTAGGAAAAAATCGGCAACTCGGTAGCTGGTCAAACCAAGCAGGGTTGGATTTACCATTAGGCAAAGCAGGCTGAGTTAAGCCTAAGGCCTCGGAGAAACAAGGGACCTCGTCACAAGCAAAAGGGCTCTACGCGATTACGGAGCGACCTTTTTGTTTTTGAGATCAACCATGGCCATCTTAGAAATGAGTCTGATCAGCGACCTATGATCACTAGCGGCCTACCTGATATCAACATAATCTAAGCCTAAGGCCTCTCATTCTCTAAATCCGGCTCTGAAACCAAGCTTTGGTAAGGAAAAAAGTTACGCAGTTGTTTGGTCACGTGGGTTTGCTGTTCACAAGTAAACGCCTGGAGGTAGTTTTAGGGGGTTTCATGTTAAATTCAGTTGCAGCTTTTTGGTGTCTGTTTAAGGATGCACGCTTTCCACCAAAGCAATTGACACTTAAGTTAAATTGTGAAGTATACTCTGTTTAAAAAGCAATTGACACTTAAGTTAAATTGTAAAGTATACTCTGTTTAATAAAAGCAAAAGCTGTGAGAAACCTTCAAGATTTATAGTAACAAAGTCAATAGCACAGTGGCAACATCAGGTCGAGTTCATTTGAAGCAATTTATGGACAAAACCATTTTTAGGAAGTCCGGGGCCATGCGTTCTCGGAAATTTATTAAAATTTTGGTTTAACAAGTACAATTTTAGTGCATTTTGAAAAATCTTTCCGGTAGTTTTTGTTCATGGTTTGTTGGCATATTTAGGCTTATTTGAAGGAGTTCCAAATTCAAAAAAATATAATCGAAATTATTGCGTTGTGGCATAATTTTCAAGATATTACCATAAAATAATGCTTGTCTGAAATTTAAAATTATTTAACTAATTGGTTGGCTTTCTTGATGTTAAAAGTACAGTAATCAATAAAAACAGAGTCGGCGCAAAGGGGTGGCCTGGCCCCCACATACAGCAAGCTTGCCCCCCACCCACCCCCACTCTTAACCTCCAATCGACAATCTTATTTTTTTGAGGACAGCGACTTTTAAGCATAATTTTAAACATTTTATGTATTGCTGAAACAGCTTCGCCTGAACTGTTTTGCGTTTCGTTCGAATAAAGAATATCAAATATGGAAATTGCGTTTGTTAACAACACAACAAGCAACTATGAGCGTGTTCCTCTGCTTTTCTTTTGTCTTCGAACTCGTAAAACAACATGAGATTACTGTGATATATAACACTTGCACAGAAACGGCATCTTAAAGTTCAAATCAACGACAGCTCGTTGCAAAGTTCTCGTTAATAAAGAAGACTGTGGCGTGAAAGCTGCTTTTTTTGTAGTTTACAGAATTGATTAAATGTTTGACCCTTCTTGATAAAGGCTTGGCCCCCCTAAGACGACTGCTCTGGCGCCGGCTCTTAGATTTGTTTTATAGCAGGTATTAAATGACTATTTTTTTGGTTTGTTTACATGTTTTTTTTCACGAGACACAAACGTTTATACATTTTATTATAAAAAGAGGGGCCCCACCATTAGATTTCTAATTGGGCCCCGCAGTTCCTAGCACCGGCCCTGGTTAGCTCTGTATTCCACCAAATATTGTCAGTCTAATGACGGATCTTACGCTGAGGGCAAGATGCATTGTAAGATTTTAATATCTGTGATTGAACAGTTGATGCCAGTTTTTCTAGATCATCTACAGTTTTTCTATGCTAACAGGTGTAGCTTACTATTCAAATCATGTAACCTATGATCGAGTTCGTTTGCATACTTATTCCAGCAAGTACGTCTAACGTTCCTGATCATTTTTGTTCTTTTGGTGCCACTTTGAACTCTAAACCTAATATACATGTAATCTGAAAAGGATGGCACATCACTGACATGCCAGTCACTTGTACAGTTCTCCGCATTTCGGTTTATTAGAGTGAGGTCTAGCACTTCTCTTTTTTTCGTTCTGAAAGTGGGCTTATTGCCCACTTACAGAAGAGCAGGTTCGCACTAGCACAGTACATAAGCAAATCCATACCTCTTGTATTGACGTTGGAGGAGCCCCATAGTGTGTGATGTGCCTTTGCATCGGTTCCTGTAATGGAAGGAATTTTATCTCTGTCACTGAATGACAGCAGCTTTTTCAGAATTCAAAGCCATGAAAGCCGATACAAAGACAAAGCCATCTCCTTCTCGTTTTACATTTTTAACTCTCACTGCTACCACATCTTCGCAAGAAAATTGTGGTATGAGAGAGCGTGTCATATCAGAAGTGGCATAAATACATGCTCGGGGACGTTTATCTTTTTTATTACCTTGAAAAAGTTTCCATCCCCTGAGTTTACTTCTGATTGCGCCTCCATAGGTCCAGGGTTCCTGAATTAGGACTATACCTGAACGAATGTTTTTTGTTACTTCACGTAAGTTATAGCTAGCGGCCTTACATCTGTGAAGATTAATCTGCTAGCATTCAAATCCATTCGACTTGGTTTTTCGTGCTGGGATTCGTTTTTGATTAATTGAAGCGTTTGTTGCAGATCTATAACTCACACAAGGTATGAATTTTGAAAATACAACAGTTTTCCTCTAAGGTACCTGTATTAATTGTCAGTCTACTTTAGTGGGAACTGGTTGCCTTCGAACCCTGATCAGGGTTCACAGGCTTCTCAGCTTTGACGTTCTCGATTGAATGCTAGAAGACTTCCTCGACCTTTTCGTTGATGCAGAGCTGCAGGCAGTTTGAAACTTATCTCTAGGATTAGTGAGGTACCAACCCTACAACCAAGGGTAGAAACTCAAACCGAAACCTGAAAACGCGGTTTTAAAGGAAATTTTGGAAACCCAAACTGAAACTGACACCTACTCAGCCAAAATTTTGAAAACCTAAACTTGAACAAAAACCGTTTTTTTTTGAAACGTCAAAACCGAAACTGAAACTAAAACCTGTTCAAAATTTTCTAAGGTTTTAGGTTTTAAAAATTGTCATCACCATCCTTACTAGCACAGTCCCTTCAACGCTGAGCGTCGAATAGAGAGCTGTGAATACTAATTTTTGAGTCTTAGGTTTCACCGGATCACCGGACTAGGAATCATACCCAAGTCGACAACTTCTGAAGCAATATTGCTCCCCTCACTCGGCCATCTAAGCTGCTACTTATCATCGTCATGAAACAAAAACGCCAAGAAGTAGAGGATTTAAATAATCCGTATTCACAGTAAAATAACTTTGTTGGATGAAACTTAAACCGAAACTGAAACCCAGAAATCGAAGCTGCGCGTAAGCTAAACTGAAACCAAAACTGAAACCTGACATCTGGGTTTCAACACACCGAAACTAAAACTGACACTCTAACGCCAAGCAGCCAGGTTTCCACTTTTGCCTACAACCCTTTCAGCAACCTCTTTCGCTGCTTTCGCTTCCGATTTCTTTTATAATTTTTTCCTCGACACCACTCAGACGCGCTACCAACGTCCGCAGACATTGATGGATTCTGAGTGAGCGAACCGGATATTTGAGCGGTATTCAACTTTTCAATCGACAATGCCGCTGAAGCTGTTGCCTCTTGATTTGCCAGAGGCTTCTCCTCCAAGAGAAGAAAATTCCAGGCTAAAAGCAATTTTTTCGCTCTTGTCTCCACCTTAACCCCTGCAGGAGTAGAGGCTTTGACTAGCTGAGTACTCTCACTGCCGCGGAATAGTTCAAGAACTGTTCGCTGCGACAGTGGTTCTTTTCTTGTTATAGGGGTACAAATCGTACTGTTGTCTTTTTTCGTTTATTTTCCATTCATGAAGTTTTGGTATTTTTTTATCGCTGGGAAAAACCTAAAGACCAAATTTGAAAAAAAAGAAAAAAAAATGTTATTAGGCCATTTCAAGTCTCGTAGCTGGACCCAGGCAACTATATGCAATGGACTTGTCATTCTGTGCTGTGGCCTCAGGAATGTCCCCCCAATACAACTGCAGGCCCCCTCCCAGTCGCCAACTGGAGCTGCAATCGCATGGAAATTTCCACAAGCTGACGGAGGCAGCCCCCTTAATTGGTTAGATCAGGGGCGGGCCTCTGAAGTATCTTGCAGCCGCGGTAGGAGTGCGTTTTAGACCGGTACCCTCTGTTGGCTACGGTCAACCTTGGACTGCTTTTAAGTCCTTGACCCCAACACGGGACGTCCTCTGACGACTTTAGTCTCAACTATTCCTTCTCTTTTTCCAGTTGAAACGCGTTTATTGCCTTTCGATTTACAAGACCTTCCTTTGAACTTATAAGGTCTCAAGTCAAGCACGAAAGTCTTCTCATTGATCCGGTTTTATCTCATAAACGGTTTCTAAATGCCCAAACATTCAAATAAACAACTTCCCAAAACGCTAAATTCGCTCAAAAACAAAAAACATTACCTTAACTGTTTTGAGTCAGGATTCATATGTGCGTCGCTGCGAATTTCCAATTTCAACGTTAAAATACACTGGTACGCTTAGCATCTATTAAAACACTTCAAATCGGAGGCTTCTTACACTTCAATTAAAATTTGTAAAAGCTACAAGAAATAACATTTTAATCAAACTGTACCTATTCTCTGTAAATTCAACTTCATAAAAACACTGCATTACCGGTGAGTAAAATATACAGCCTCCTTGCCTATTTGCAGTGCGTGATTACTCAAACATTGCGGAAAAGAATAGGGTGTGATCATCACGTGATTTAGTACTAAGAAAAAACAAATACATTTATAGTGAGCTGTGTAGAACAACACAAGTGCAGGCAACGTACTTGAATATACAATATTTAACACCCTCTACACTACACCTATGTGATTCCATCGCAGCCACCTGAAATCCAGTCACGCAATATTATCATGTCCCGTATAAACAATTTTTGGTGCCTACCACCCGCATCCTGGCTAATGCCAAATCTGCATTATCCACTCCCTCCTTCACAGCTCGACTTCTCATTCGCTAGGAAAAGAAGCCAAAATGCTTCAAGGAGCGAATTCAACAGATAAGGCCGTTGCTAAGACTAAGTTGGCAAACATAAAAAGTAAAAATGCCAGAGCCTCTTTAGCCAACATTACAATGTTGTTTCCACCGGACACCACGTGGAGGCGAGGTTGGTCTTATGTTCAGCAAGCGCTTATTAAGAGTGTGTTGGAATGCAAAACAGGAAACCAGACGAAGACGATGCAAGTGGGCGGGATCGAATCTTTGAGAAAGCAGAACTCGTTAGCCTACTTCAGATTTTTTAGTTCAAATTTGTTTCTGTGGCGGCATTTTGAAATAAGCTCGGACCTTTTGTTTCACAGAGATTTTTGGTAAGCCAGCAGGATGAATTGTTTTTCGGCTAAGCAAAGAGGGCATTTTCTAGCGCCATTCCGGTATGACGGGGCGCGGTAAACGGTAAACCAGGCTATTACGGGCTCTATGTTCGAGTGCTTGCAGTTCCACATAGCCTTAGAGAACTCGGTTGCGTTACGTTTGCTGTATGTTGCTCCCTGATAGAATGGGTGTGGTTGTTGAACCTTGCTTCAATGTTGTTGTGCAGCTTCCGTAGTAGCCTATACGTTTTCATCCTCGCCGGTGTTTAGAGTAGCTTTTATTGGTGACGGAGCTTTAACAACATTTGCCGTTCATCGGGCAGTTTGCCTTACCCTGCAATTGCAGGGCTTGGATGGACGAAGGCTTTTGTCATCTTGGTGGTTACGCAGGATCCCTTTATAAATGTCTGTTGGTTGATGATAGAACCAATATTGGGGATGCAGGAGTAGCTGACCTTTATGTTTTTCCGGTTGAAAAAGTTATATAGTTTAGAATAGGGCGGGAAGTGTTAATCGACCAGTTTTAGGAATTTTTTACCAATTTTGGGGCTGACTTGTTCGTTAGACCTATAGGGCGGATTAAACCAAATAACGTTGCGCTATCTGCGCCCCTTTGCTCTTCAAAAATCACGGTTCTCAGCTGCGCTTAATTACAGGCCACCACCCACCAATACAATTTATGAACATCCTCTTGTACAAAATCAAAGTTAGTAGAAAATTCGTTGCTGTTATGATGTCAATATGAGAGACTAAACGAGGCATCCAAAAGATTTCTTTGCTTTTTTTAATTAAAACCAGAGGTGATAAAATTGTTTTACATGATTCGTTTTGTAAAAAGATGTTTTGGGGACAGGCAAAAACATATACGCGGAACGGCACCGGTCCGCGGACCGGCAGTTGGTAACCAGTGGTTTATATCTTTGGGTATGTACTGGTCTTTGGCGGACTGTGATGTTTTAGACTCCGTATCCAGTCTGACTCCTCCAAAAAAAAAATTCGATCCGAAACAACGAGCTAAAATGAGAGTCCAGAATCCGAGACAAAACGAAAAGAACATGCGATACCTTCATTGTAGCAACAAAGTTTTAGCCGCGAAAAGCACATTTGGTGAAAAAAAAAATTAATAACCGGTATGAAGCTTGTTTAGAAAAGAAACAAATTGATATAAAGCCACTACGAGAACCAATTCTTTTTCGCATAACATTCGGATCGTGCTCCAATCCGTAAGCTCAGTCTGGATCCGATCCTGCCCAAATTCGGTTTAGTCTTGCTCCGATCCATGCTCATCTCTGGGCGGCAGGCTAATCATTTAAAAAGGTTAGGCTATAGCTGACAACTTTATTGTAACCAGTGGCCTAACCATTCTTGCCTTTTTTTTTAACACCTCTTCTCGCACCTGCATGCCATAACGTTAATAGTTTTGTTGCCTCTTCCCTTTCGTTATACTGATGTACAGTAATATTTCCAGAGATAGGCAGGACCGGGCACTATTGTACCGCGGTACTTTTAGTACCGGTACCGTCGTTACTTTTAAAAAATTGTTTTCAAATACCGGTAACGAGGTCCTTTTTTTACTTTAAAACGGTACTTTCATTGTTTATGGAGTGGAGACAATGAAACTATTACTCAACTCCGTATCTAATACGCTGAACTCATGGCTGCTGTGAGTCATGTGCCGAGTGTGAGCCTCTGCGTGGCGAGGTTCATGCTTCTTGCCACAAGCGTAGTGATTGGTTAGTGATCAAAGGTGCAGAACATTACGGTGCTACGTTGTCGTTACTGATATGTGAACTCTGAACACGTTAATTGTGTTATCTTAAGTCCAACCGGCCAATGGTCCAACTGACAATAGTACTGTACCGAAAACCGAGGTACTTTTTCTAAAACGTATCGTTACCGGTACCGACGGTACTTTTACGTAAGTATCGGCACCGACGATACTTTTAAAGTACCGAGTGCTCAGCACTGAATATTTCTTTTATCTTATCGCAGGTCTATTTTGTATCGCGTTGAGGGTGCGGAAACGAAAAACCCTACAGCTGCAACCCGTGGAACGCAGGGTCGTGTGGAAATTACTACCAATCTACACTTTTATAGAGAAGTATGCCTAGCTGTTTTGAAATAGTCGCGTCAGGGGCTACAAGGGCTGGTTGTGGCTTTGGGGCTACTATTTTAATGGGCCCTCTCCATAGACAGCAGTTTGTTCCATCTTTTTTTCAAAAATTTTTATGGTAGACACGCGATGTGTGTATGATGGTAAAAGCCGAAGCCGGTTTCGGAGGGCTGCAGTATCACCACGAGCTTGCAGCCAGCACATATGTCATATATGAGCTCAGGAGTCCTTGATTTGCAGCAAAGCTCAAAAATTGATGCTTGAAAATAAGCAGCATCAAAATGCATACAATATGACGTCATGTTTTGTACATTCCTAATTTCAATTAATTTTTTCCCTACGAACGTCTGGTTTCTAGTGTTATAACCAAGCGTCACATGTACTCTTTTAGAGATCCGTATAGCCTAACTAACTCTTGCTTCATTTTGTCACTCGCTCGTCAGAAACGAGAGACAAGCGCAAGCGTTAATCGTAGCAAATGCTGGTATAGATGTCGAAATAAATCGTTTTGGAATGAATTCGTCAATGCATGTTTCTGGAAATTTGAAAGACAGCGGAACGAAAAGTGAAGAAGATTTTGGGCAATTGCATTTCCAAAAATCTTCATTATACTCGCGGTTATCACGCCAAAGCGTTTAACGAGCGCCAGAGCCCATCTCCGCAGTGGCGCTGCCAGGAAAAAACATTGGGGGGAGGGGGCGAAATGACGTCATAACTTGTGATTTTTGCAGAGCTACACAAAAACATGAATAAGACGATAGACGCATTAGCTTTCCGTAGGTGCAGTTTAATCGGCATTCCTAAAGTAGGCTATTACACTTCTTCCTGAAATTTTTTTATTCCTAAATTTTTCATCAAATCAACGTTCTAACTTTTGCAACTTTGTGACAAAAGCGAAAATCGCAAAAACTGCTACATTTCCTGGTCCCTTAAGTATATAAAGCTCTTAGAGCTCTATTATGATATTATGACGTCACAGTTAAATTTTCTCCAATTTTAACAGAAACTTCGGGACAAGTAATAGCGAAAGATCAAAATATCAAATTAGAATTACAGTAGCTAGCTTACCCTAAGATCAGTAAAAATTAAAAAAAAAAGGGGGGCATAATTTCCACATTTTTTCAAGCGTTTTTTTTTTCGGCACAACAAATTTGAAGCTGATTGAGAAACAAGAAAAGCTTTAGGGGGTCCGGGGGCATGCTCCCCCGGGGCATGTTTTAGTGCTTTTCAAATAATTTTCACGCAATTTTTATTTAAAGTTTTGACTCTAATTCTGAGTGCTTCGCAAAATTTTTATCCTAAGCGTGCTCGTACTTTCCTAAGCGAGCTCGTACAGCGCATTGATCGCTTTTTCGTGATAAAAGAATAAATAATATTCAACTAAATACAATTATATTCGATACAACAGCTGGAAAAAATACACGGTGTCCATAACGTCTTCTTGCAATTTAAAGAAATCTCTCTTTGTTTTGAATGCCACAGCAAAGTCCGTGGGCTGTTCTCTTTTTTTTTTGAAAAATATAGCGAAATATTTTTGCAACAATTTGACTCACAAAAAAACGTCGTCAAGCACATTGAAAATTGACCGTAACATTTATTGAAAAAAATTATCGGCGACAATTTATCGATTACCGATATCGCTTAAAAAAATTGAGATTTATCAATTATTATCGGTATCGCGTAGGGTTTTTTGAAATTATCGATTATTGTTATCGCTTTATACTACAGAAAGGTTTATCGTGCCCATCACTTATAGTGGTTATGGGTCTGCAATCTGCATGCTTCAATGGTTAAACACTTTGTAGCGCCTTTCTTTTTCTATAACATCTTTTCATCCTTTGCTTAGGTCTGAGTATGTTTTGCGTAGAAATAACCAACAACAAAAATATTGCTGAAGCGCAGTAAATTACATTTTGCTTTGCATTGCCAATCAATCTATGTATAATGAATACTTGTTAAAACCTAAGAGATTTCTGATTCTGAAAAGCCCTCACTTGCCCGCTATTACTTTAAATTTCTCAAAACGTTACACTATCTTCGAAAAAATTACAGTACGTCAAACCAGGTATGATTTCACAAAGTATTGAGATATGTTAGGTGGCTTTTATTATGATACAACAGCTGTTCATTGATATGAATTGTAACCATTGTCTTTTACAGTACCCACTGATTGCTTCTGTTACATGCGTTTGCAAATTGCGAAATTAGGAATGTCGAAGAATATTAGAACAGCTGAAGAATCGCAGCATCAGCAGAAGCGTATTTTGGGAGAGACATGATGCCACACCACCATTCTGACTTTACCTTTTAGTAAAAAAGATTGTTCCCTTAAGATATGAAAAGGGCGCTAAGTGACTGAAATACGCCAACTCTTCTGATGGCTGTTGCAGTTTTATGCCATCTCCCTCTTTTAAAATTTCTGCTACGCCTTTGAGCATTGGGTTCAACTTTCAAGCCTTTCCAAAATCGATTGAGTTTGCTTTGTACAGAAAAAAAACAACATTTCTTGAAGGAGACAAAATTAAGCCAAATTAATTCTTTCTTACTAAATATTCCTAATTACTCAAATAACACAAATGATTGATATCCCATGCTTAACAAATTGTTTCGCATTAAGCCTACGTATATGGCAATTTGAACAATTTTTGGTATAAAACTGAGGGTTAACGAAACATCTGCATTACCAAAAGGCTGAACGTTGGATACAAAAACACAAAAATAGGCAAAAAAATAGCACAATAGGCTTAATTACATTGCCATAATATCAAAGGAGCCGTCATTAATTGGCTGAATGCTGTGTTTCAATAAATCAATTATCTCAATTCTGGATGAGCGTTTTCACTGAAGTTAATTTGACAAAAGCAAAAACGAATTAAGCGTGAAAACATTGCAACAATATTTTTTGAATTGATGAACAACAGTCTTCGGTATTGATGTAAAACTGCTACCTGCTTGCTACTTATTGAGCATTATGGTCACGAATTCTTCATAATTAACTTGTCCATCTCCATCCGTATCCGCTTCACGGATCATTTCATCAATTTCTTCATCCGTAAGTTTCTCACCGAGATTCGTCATCACATGACGTAATTCTGCTGGTGATATGAAACCGTTACCATCCTTGTCAAATACACGGAAAGCTTCCCGTATTTCGTCTTCACCTTCTGAATCTTTCATTCTCCTGGCCATCATCGCTAAAAACTCGGCAAAATCGATCAGCTGATTGCCATCTGCGTCAACTTCATGGATCATGTCCTGAAGTTCCGCCTCAGTGGGGTTTTGGCCCAGTGACCTCATGACTGTGCCTAGCTCCTTCGAAGTGATTGCGCCATCTCCATCTTTGTCGAAAAGGGAGAAGGCTTCTTTGAATTCAGCAATCTGGTCTTCTCTTAAGTGCTCAGTCATTATTTTACAATACTTTTACCATTACAATTAAACTCCCTTTATACTAGCGGTATCTAAAACAAAAGTACTTTCTCAAAAAAAAAATCGTTATGAACAAGCACTGTAACTGAGTAATGGCCGGCGCTGGAGAATTACACCATCAAGTCGAAATTTTGGTTCTTCCAAAACAGCAAAAGTTCTAGAATTGGATCAGCAAAGTTTTCAGAATCGGTAGGCTGAATTACATTTCCAGCACTTATGGCTCAAACGAGTTTCTAAGTGCCGGTATATTAAGTTGTATTTTGTATTTAGTCGCATATTTATCCTCCTATCACGAGGAAGTGATCAATGCGCTGTGCGAGCTCGCTTAGAAGTCGCCAGACATTTGTCTACCACACCAAAATTTGGGATTGGTGGAATCCCGCTAAGTGCCTTTCCCAACGGTAAACAAGTAAACTTGCCGGGTTGTTCTCCACATTGTCCCCAGAACCCTTAAACGCCTATGTGGGTCTCTAGCGACCCGAGCAGACTTTTCTTCTTCCGTTTCTCTTCGACTGTTTATCGTTACAGCGAGTGACTGCCAGTGCTCTCCTAAACAGATTTAAAAAGCGCCGAAAACATCTTTTAAATTCAGGTAGTCTTGAAAAAGACTGTTTTTGAACCAAACATTTTCGTCTCGCTCTCTTCAGGGTTCAACGCGAGAGTTAATTGAGAAGGAAAAAGGTGGTCCATATATTATCATCAGCTTCATCGAAAAATCTGCAACAAAAAAGGAAGATGGGCTGTGATTGGTTGTTAAAGGACGGACGGATTGTGATTGGTCGAATATGGATGAATTTTAGAATCCAACTCAACTATCGGAGAAGATAGTTGAGTTGGATTCTAAAATTTCTAAAATTAATCGGAGAAGTTTCTCCGATAGTTAAAAGTTGGATTCTAAAATTCATCCATATTCGACCAATCACAATCCGTCCGTCCTTTAACAACCAATCACAGCCCATCTTCCTTTTTTGTTGCAGATTTTTCGATGAGGCTGATGATAATATATGGACCACCTTTTTCCTTCTCAATTAACTCTCGCGTTGAACCCTGAAGAGAGCGAGACGAAAATGTTTGGTTCAAAAACAGTCTTTTTCAAGACTACCTGAATTTAAAAGATGTTTTCGGCGCTTTTTAAATCTGTTTTGAAATTCTGTAACACTAAAAAGCTTTTAGTATTCTCCTAGTGTCTAATTTTTTCCCATTTGCATTCACACGTTTAAAATTTTCTACCATCAAAAAAGTTATTGAGGCTTTAGAGTAAAAAATCAATAGTGTAAGTTTTTTTAATGGCGAGCTATTTCGTCGGTAGTAAGTTTTTGAAGTACCACAAACACAATGTTTATATGCAATGATGAATGTAGCTAAAGAATTCACCTGCTTTTACAGTAACATTGCAAGTTTTTCTTAAAACTAAGTGGTATTGAATGCAGCAAGAACTGCAGTTCAATATTGGATCCGCAGGTTTGTCAGATTTGGAGGAGAGGTTTCAGTTGATCAAACCACTTTCGAAAATGAATATTCTAAGAATGGCATTGACTAAGCATCATTGTAAAAGCGTTAGCATGGCTCACACAAGTATCGATGATGATTCATCCGCTGTCAACATTCATAACGCAATCATAGCCAGAGTCAGATTATGACAAGTGACCAGTGACAACTACAGAAGATGATTCGAATGAAAGCAGTAGGGTCGAAAGTAATAGTAACGATCCCACTGTCGATAGGACGAACGATCTTTCAGCTAAAAGCTGATTTCAATATAAAAATGGCCGTGTGTGGGTTACCACGCGTCCCCATCATCCAGAATTCGCGGATAATATCTTAGACAAACCACCGTAAGGCTATATTTGGGGCTGTAAAAGACATCCATAGTTGAGGTATTCTTTTTTTGCCACTAATAAAGATTTGCTTAGGCAGGTTGCTGTCCATCATTTGGAAATTGTGCAAGAAGGGACCTTAGAGCAGTTGGGTGCCATCTTATTTGTTGGTTGGGTGTATCTGATTGATGTGCACTAATTTCAACACGAATCTCTTTGTTAGTTATCTGTGGTTAGTCTAATTGGCTCATCAGACAGAGCTTCTTTTTTCACCTTTTTTGCCATAATGAGTTCGAGTAAATTACAGTAAACCCACGCTTTGATGATGATGAAGATTATAAAACGAGAGCTAAAGTTTGCCGCATTTCTACAAATCAAAGCATTCAGTGCAAATGAAACAACTTCCAAAAGCTGCTAACAAAGTTATGATTGCGGAAAAGTGGTTACAAAATTATCACCGACTATTCTCAGTCAGCTACATATCACAATCACAGCGGGAACGTAAAAAAGACGGCAAAGCCACATTTGAACGTCTTCTCTCGATTGCCAAACAGATGGTTTGTGCAGTGTGCACGCAGTGCGATGGGTAATGTGGTATCAACCGTAACCAAGTCGCAGCTTTACGCCACTACTGTACCGCGTCACTCTCGTGCCTAAGGATTATCGTTGCCATTGCATAGACATCCCTAAAAACTGCATTTGTTGCAAAAATTTTTTTTTCTTCCTGCTGATACAATAACACATTAAATCAATTCTTAGGCCTTATTAGTTAGCAGAGTATTATTGTACGTCTTAACTTCGAGAATATTCGCACAGTAGAAAAAACATTTTATTGAAATTCTAAAAATTCAATCTGTTTATGCTAAAACATGATCGTTGAGGGTCAATGACAGTGAACATGCAACTTCTTGACTTAATTTATCAGCGTTTTAGAAAAAAAGTACGAATTGCAACCTATAGCAATGGTTTTTAACCCCAGGGTCGCTAGCGACCCACATAGGTAATAGTGAATGGCGAAATACGTGGGCGTTTAAGGGTTAATGCTGAGCGTCAAGCAGGGAAGCTATGAATACCAATTTTAAAATCATTGGTTTGATCCGACTCGAAATCAAACCCAAGCCTATAGCTCCAGAGGCGGACGCTATAATCATTCGGCCACCTGAGCTGTCGTTACTGAGCGTTTATAGTAGCGGCTATTTCGCTGTGGCTGCTGTGAATAAATGCTCAGTGTGACAACCTAGTCGCTTCTACTAAATTTTGAATTAGACGCTGCTACTAGAACTGTACATGCTATAACTGCTGAATTCTTTAACCTCTGCACACACGTGAGTTCAAAATCGCTGCTATTCGTAGCAGCATTAACTCGCTCAATGTGACCACTTTACAGTAGTAGCGGCGAGAAAAAATAGCCGCTAGTTCTATTGCCGCGACTGAACGCTTAGTGTGATCACGGCTTCATCTACAGTTCGGTATCTTTTCCACACTTTTTTGATACAAACCTGGTTGTACGCTCATACCTGGCATTATGTACTGTACACCGATTCGTTTCATGTTCCCACAAGATAGTACAAGTGAAAATGTTAAAAATGAAAGACAAAAAAACTCCCTTGGCAGTAAAGGGGGCCATTGCAACAGCTTCTGCAGGCTTACAGGCAGGGTTGCAAATCTATACTTGAAAAGTAAGGGATAAACCGATAGTCGATAATCCATAAAAAAGTAAAGAAATTTCCGATATCGATACTTAATTAAAAAAATAAAGATTACAGTAATCGATATATTATTTTAACCTTTAGAATATACTGCATTAAGAAACTACCTTTTGTTTTGAAAAACAATAATTTTCCGGTATGTTAATTGTTCATTACCTTTTTTCCGCTTTGGTTAAAAATCAGACTTTATTAAACCCTCTTATTTTTCCTTTCTTATCAACAATTATCAATTTAAGGCTCTGCCATAGTTGGTTATTGTGCATAAGCCTACAACCATTTCGTAATGCTCTAAACAAACCAAAAGAATTAGCACTTTTTGCAGCTGCAATAACACTGGGAAAATTGGCATCATAAAAAACAAAAAAAGGAAACATTGAAGATGTGTTGACTAAAAAAGTTATATACAGTCAAAGAATGTTGAATCAATCCTAAAAAAACACTAAAAATGTATCAACGTAAAGATAAAAGTCACAGTATAAAACGAAACGGCAAAGCAATCCATACAGAGTTAAAATTACTTCACATGGAGCTTAGCTTTAAAAGCATTTGCAATCTCTCCAAAAACAAATAGCAAAACAAAAAATATACAAAAAAATTTAACAATATCGAATATCAATAGTTTTTAAAAGTAAAGAATATCAATTTTTCGAGCAAAAATAGTAAAGGAAGTCATTTCCGATAAAAGAAAAAAAAAATAAAGGAGATCCGATATTCGATACAGAAAAAGTAAAGGTTAACGATATCGATTATCGGATTTCAATCGATATTTCCAACCCTGCTTACAGGATATAATTTCGTTTTTTCAACGTCAATGAATTTGAATACTTTGAATAAACATTAGACGAACTTGGAGTTTTTCGATCTAAACTTTACAAAGCAAATGTAGCTATTTGTAACTGGTTTATATCAGTTAATGTTGCAAACGTTCCATAAAATTTTATCAAGCCCACACAAAGTTTATGATGGCAAATATGACGCTGCAAAGCTCTTTGACGTTGTTTTTGGCCACAGTAATCTCTCAGTGCACCTGCTGGAGAATAGACTTTACACTCAATCGCTCGGATTTCACATCTTTAAAGGTTTTTATAGCATTTTAATTTGAAATGAAGTTGCCGAGAATGAAATTCGTCTTTACGTCAGCAATTTTCCACATGAGATCAGTAAAGCTTATTCATTTCACCAACAGGCAAGCGAAAGAAAAGATACGAAGTTTTAACTTCAAATTGTTTTTGTAAAATTAATTATCAGTGCAATATAAAAACGATTTACAGTAGCTTATTAATATACTGTAAAGGTCGGATGGCCGGACAATGCTTTCTCCTTTCGTATAGAGTAGAATGCACATTTATGCGCTGCGATGTTGAATATGAAATAGCTGCGTTTGATTTATGGCTTCAATGGTAGTGGTTTCTCTAGGCGCGGTCTATGGTTTCACTAGGCGCGGAGACGTTTCAGAGGCTGTTGCTGATAAAACGCAATAATTAATGTTTTGTAGCCGTTAAAAATTTGTTCGTGTGCTTGCTTTATCTCTTCGATTTTGTTAAATGTTCTTCGTGTTTTCTAATAAAAGTTATGTTTTTTTGCATCTTGTACTGTCATGTTTGCAGTTAGCTACACTTTTATTTTATTTTACGCATTTCTTAAGTTAAAATATTTTGAACAAGTTGCTACTCGCTAAACCTACAGTACTTAAAAAATATTTCTTGTTTTCTACGCTTAATTATAATAATCTGGCAGACCAAGTATGGAATTAGTAGAGGTGGCTAATAAGTGGCGACACTGGTGAGTAGCCTATACTGGTGACTGGTAAGTTGGATTGAATTTGAATTTTGAATTTGAATCCGCTCACAAATTCTTCATGAATTTGAATTTGAATTTTGTTTTTCAAAGTCAATGAATTTGAATTTCGTTTTTTCTAAGTCAATGAATTTGAATTTCAAAATTAGAAAAAAAAATGAATTGATCCAACCCTAATTAAGACTGAGAGAATGTTTCTCAGTTCATAACGCTTCATGAATTTTGGCATCGCAATCGGAACAACATTTGCAAATAATTTTGAAAGAGTCTAATTAATGGCGTTGGAAGTATTTTAAGTAGGAGGGCTGAAATTTGTGTTACCATACCAACGTCTGGGAGCCCTGGGCTAATTTAATAAGGGAGTCCTCTTTCCCAAGTTCAGCGAAAGCCTATACGATATAAAATAAAAAGAACAATAAACCGAAAGAACAGCCTCAAAAAACAGAACAATACCAATATTGATTAGTAGCGTTAAAAGTAGGGGTGGTAACGATTAATTTATTTTCAATAGTTAACTTTAATAAATTAACAATTAATTAATAGTTATTTTCGATTAAATCAAAGCTTCTGCACTAATATTGATTGACAAATTTAACATATCATAGATAAATAATATAGGAGGTGCTCTCTTAAACTACCACACTATACTCTTATGCCTTTTCGTTCCATCTGACTCTGGTAAAACTGTGCAGTGTACACTAATACAGGTTATCAACTTTGAAATTGCAACAAAAACTTATTTTTTCAGTCTTGTATCATTTTGGGCAACGTAACAGAGGCATTGTTATTGCGTCACAATTATATAAAGTATTGATTAACGACATGCGTAACTGCTCTGCATAATTGCGCTAAATCCAGAGTTGTATTCAATGTTTCGCTGTTCGCTGGATTCTCTTACATTATAATCAAGATGGGCTAAAAATTAAAGTTTAATCCGATTAATAGTTAAACAAAAATTTAACCGTTAAAGTAAATTAACGATTAATCGATTAATTAATCTTTAAATCCCGCAGCCCTAGTTAAAAGACCAGTGTGGACTTATTGTGCTTTGTTCAGCACGCTCAATTACTGCCTTTGAGTCCTACTGACCAAGATCAAATACATTATTCTTTGTTAAAAACAATTAGTGCATTTCCATTACATCAATTTACCCGATCGCTCCAATGGGTTTATATTTTGCTTTGTTTAATTTTATAATCGCTTTTACGCGTACGGTACTTATATAATGAACGAACCAAAAAAATTGAATCATTTTAAAATCGTATATCTGCGAAAAAAAGAATACACAGTGTTACGTAGTTGCTACCATTACTGGCTCTGTAACTTTGCGAGGAAGAACTGGGTTCGCTTTTTGCGTAGGGTTAACGCTGACAAAGTGTTGCCAACGGCCCACCACTGCTGTAACAATTTCTGTGAAAGCAGAATGTGTTCCTAGCGCGGTAGGTTTAGCATAGCATCCACTTCAACCCCCAACCCTGCCTAACTTCTTCAATGGAAATGGCACGGTTGCTCATAGAATTCGTCTTGCGTTTAAGCAGCAGTTCCTTTTTATGCTAACTTAAATAATTTGTTTTTACATTCGTTTTTCTCTTCTATGTTTCGAACCTCAACTGTTACCTGTGATTGGCCAATGCCGAATAGGGCTTGGATCATTGGATGTGCTATCCGCTTCAGCTACTAGATCTTTCTTTGGCATTTCTTGAGTACATTAAATTCTAGATGCTCTTCCTGTCAGTAACCAATAATGCTTTCGGCTAGGATCGAACCCGTAACTGTCAGATGGCGAAGCCATATCACAAGCCACTACTAACTTAAATGCGGTATCGGCAGGGGCGCCAAGAGAAATTTCGGGCCGAGGGGCAAAAATTTCGTTTGGGCCCCTTGGTCAGTGGTGCTCCAAAATCAAGGATGAGCAAAAGAAAAGGTCATAGCGTCCACAGATGTTCAAATTTCGGCCCGAAATCAAAAAAACATTATCGCCTGTGGTAAAGCTAGAAACTTTAAAAGGAGGGGGTCATAATTTCCACATTTTTTTCAAGCGTATTTTTTTTCGGCAGAACAAATTTGAAGCTGATTGAGAAAAACAAAAGGGGGCATGCTCCTCCGAAAAAAGTTTGAAAATTTACGCTGTAATGGCTATTTTAGGGCTTTTTGAATAATTTCAGGCAAATTTTGTTCAAATTTTTTGACCCTTATATTGAGTGCTTCGTCAAATATGACGCATTTTGTTCGCACATTTTCAATTATGCGTGCTTAAGGCGTAAGGCTTATTGCTATCAAAGAGGATCAAAATTATGGAAAAATTGTATTTATCAAAAACATGTTTGAAAATGGCTGGTGGGAGGATGTATACCCCTCATCCTACCCCCCTTGATCCGCCCCTGGCCATAAGCTACGGAAACCATTAAAAGGGTATGGCATATTTCAGTCACTTGGCACCATTGGTTTTGTTATTTTTTACTAAAAAGCAGAGTCAAAAGGGGGGGGGTGCATAGCACAATTTCACCCCCTAAATACACTAGTGGCGTCCGTAGGCCGTAGTTTTGCATTCTATTTTGACAATTCTGAACCCAGGGCCCCTCTGTGTCTCCGGGCCCCCGGGCGATGACCCCTTCTGCCCCCCCTCTCGGCGTGCCTGGGTATCGGTAAGTTAAACAAATAAATCAACATACATTCGCCTCCTTTAGGTTGGGCAAAGGGCCAAAAGTCTCTGTTCGTAATCAAATTCTTAGTCACGACGAGGCCTCACTGCTGGAGACTACAGCCTAGGCCAGTGGTTCTTAAACTGGGTTCGACCGAGCCCCAGGGGTTCGGTGAGGCTGTAGCAGGGGTTCGGCTAAGATCAGAATAAGTTTTTGCAAAAAGGCATACAGTTGTAGTAAATGACTATCTCTGCGTGGAATGATGCATCCCCCCACTATACTGTTTCAACGCTGTTTTTGATGAATACAATTTTTCCATAATTTCAAACCTATTTGATAACAATCATCTTTACGCCTTAAGCACGCATAAATCAAAAATGTGCGAACAAAATGTATCATATTTGGTGAAGGACTTAGAGTCAGAGGCAAAAAAATTAAACAGGATTTGCCATAAAAATTGTTCAAAAAGCGCTAAAATGGCCATTACAGTATCTAAATTTTTGAAAACGTTCCGGGGAAGCATACCCCCGGACCCCCCTAGAGCCATATTTTTGTTCCTCAATTTGCTTCAAATTAACTTTCCGGAAAAAAATATGCTTTAAAAATGTAAAAATTTTATGCCACCCTTCACCGCCTTAAGAATATTCTGAATACGCCCCTGACGTGAAACATTTTCAAAGAGCTTATGCCCTTTTCCGGTTTAGACGTCTAACGTCTTTGCACTCATTTAACATTCAACCTAATTCAAAATTGCATCCCCCCTCTAAAATTTTCTGGATCCGCTCCTGGTTATAATTAAGGGTTCGATGTATGCTTGCATGACACCTGTTGGGTTCGATACTTCCGACAAGTTTGAGAACCACTGGCCTAGGCTATAACTATAGGCATATACTTTTTGAAATATAGCTATGCCTTATTTATAAAAACCAAACTATAGCCTACTATGCTACTGCTTTCTGCAATAAATTTTATTCTTTCACATTAAAGCTGGAACTACCACCTTTTCTAGAGAGTAAAGTTATGAAGCCTAGATGTTGTAACTAGCCTACCGTTGTACGATGGTGCAACAATTTTTAAAGCTAGACTTTTCAGTGACATTAAACATTTTCTGCAAGTATAACCTCAACTGCTGTCTGGCACTCTTGCTAGCAAGTGGCAATTAAGTGTTATCGTTTGTTCATCACTACCTGAATTAACATTTATCATATTCTCCATTGTGACGTTTGAATCGGCAAAAAGCGGATAACTTTTCTGTGAAAAAAATTGCAGTCCGCGACCTACAAAGCAATAATGCTAGCTCATAGCTGATAACAACTGCGATTCTTCCTTTGAGAAGATTTTTGCTTATAAATATTAATATTAAGTTAACTAACAACGTATCACATTTACCCCCAAGGCCCCAACCCCTCAGCGCCCAAAATTTTAAAAACTTCGGTAGTTTCTGCAAGTGAAGACCTTTTTCAAAAATCGAAAACATTTTTTGTCAAAAAAAAACTTCGAAAAATGTAAATTTTTGGGGCCCCTAAATGTTGTGGGGCCCCGGGATTCAGCCCGCTCAGCCCCCCTCTTAATCCGCCACTGCCTTTAAATGAACCATTTTCCCCTCACAAGCTCCTAGTCTCAGGCTCCCAGACAGGAGCGTATTTAGGGGGGAGGATTTGTGCCATGGCTCCCCTTTTGTCTTTGCCTTTCAGTAAAAAAGAACAAAACTAATGCTGCCAAGTGAATGAAATATGCCTGACTCTATTCATAGCTTCCGTAGCTTATGGCCATTCATTCTTTCATTCATTGACGTACCAGTATCAAGTCACCACAAATTTCAACAATGCCAAAAAATGAATATAGCGTAAAAGTTGATACAAAGCACCGCTAGGAGACCATAAAAGAGCAAAAGCTCACAGAGTCATGACCACCCATTGTTATTCAACCGCATTCATCCGACTCTCTTAAATCAAGATGAAAATATAACAAAACAAAACGAACGGCAACGAAAACCTAAGCTCACTAATAATAGCATTAAACAAACAAAAAATAATAATTATCCTGCCGCACTAGTTTTACAGCGTTTTGTTAAGTATGGTAATTGAACAAGAAAAATTTAAATAAACCAGACCGGTGACCAGAGATAAAGCAAAATCAGTCCTATTTGTTTCAGTGTTAGTACTTTGAAATTAAATGATCTTTCACAAATCGCTTGAATTTATGAAAAGGGAAATTCTTCCATTTTGGTGAAACTCTTCCAAATCTGAACGCCATTAAATTGTATTGCGTTCTTCGCTTCCCACTGCTATTTGAACTCACGTAGAAGTAATTATGGCAAGTGGTTCTTGCCATAATTATGTTCGTGAATTGACGCTGTTAGTTGACGCTGTTAGTTGTGTTCGTGAATTGGCGCTGTTGGGGTGAAATAAAAATTACACAAATTTGGTAACTTGTTGTGTTGATGTTGGTGCATAATTTGGAAACTTCAAGCTGATACATATTTTTAATTTTTAGTATTTTTAGTTGCTTGTATATGGAATTATTAGTAATGCGCTCATTTGTTTTAACGTTGGAAATAATTCTTACGATTTCATTTTGTAGAACTTGTAAGGGGTGAAGAACAGTATTGTTTGTTGAACCCCACGTTAATAAACCATACAGTAAATGGGAGCGCACGAAACTATTGTATAACATGAGTAGGGTATTCTGGTGAACATAATGAGGAAGATAGCAAAACAGTCCGCAGATTTGTGATAACTTCTTGCAAAGATACTCTAAGTAATCATTCCAGTTTAAATTATCATTGACATGAATGCCCAAGTATTAAGCCATACATACTTGTTTTACTTACACTCTTGTTGAGCATATTTAGCGCAAAGTTGTGTAAGATTTTTTTTCGAGGAGTGAATAGCATGAAGTTGGTTTTGTCATGGTTTAGTGTTAGTTTGTTTGATGACAGCCAATTTTCTATTTTTTTTTTAACTTATGTATGAGCAGTTTTGTTCAGGTTTTGTGAATTCCTGTTGCTCATTGCGAAGACGGTATCGTCGGCAAATAATTGAACATTAAAGTCTGATATTTTTGGTAGATCGTTGACATGCATTGAAAAGAAAGTAGGTCCTAAAATAGAACTTTGAGGAACACCATACATTACTTCTAGTTTGTTAAAAGTAGAATCATTCACATATACATATTGAAATCCTAAAGTTAAAAAACTTTGAAATAGAGCCAAGGCAATAAGGCATTACCCCTGATACCATATCTACCCAGTTTATGTAATGGTAGCTTATGATCTACGGTTTCGAATGCCTTTTTTATATCTAGCAACAATACACAAATATATCTGTTGCAGTCTATATATATTATTACTGATTTGAAAGAAAATATTAGTTATAACATAAATGAAACGGACAGTTGACTGAGCAAAAGCATTACATTCACAACACATCGCAAGTATCTGCAAGTAGCATACTCAGCAATCATGAGAAAACGCGCAACCCCGCTGCCTATCCCAAGTACACTACGACCTAGAGAGTAGAGTGCACGATGAAGGGTAACCGGTTAACATTTATTTACTTACAGATACTTGCGATGTGTTGTGAATGTAATGCTATAACATAAGTTGTAGAATGTAATTTGCGAAAGCCCAGTTGTTTGTCAGCTAAAACCTTTTGCTCCTCCAAAAACTTGTTCAAATGTTTAGATATTAAACTTTCAAATATTTTGCTAATTGGTGATAGCAAGGATATCGGTTTATAATTATTGGGAGAGCAAAGAGATTCACCTATATAAATTGGAATACCTTTTGCCATTGCCAATTTGAGGGCCCTAGGGAAAAATTCAATTTGTACACAGGTATTAAACAATTCACAAAAGACTGAAATGCATTCGTTAGCGTCTTTGTAGAATTGATTCAATTAAACAAGGGATACCTTCAGGACCTGCTGCTTTTTTTGAATTGAGATTATGGATTTCCCAATAAACTTCCATGGGCACTATAGGTTAGAAGAAGAAAGAGTTCGCGCTACATGATATATTACAGGACAGGGGCGGATCCAGGGGAGTAGCATGAGGGGTAGGCGTCCACTCACCAGCTATTTTCAAAATTGTTCTTGATGTAGCCCAGTGTTCTTCAAACTGGGGGTCACGACCCCCCGGTGGGTCGCAAAAGGACTCATTGGGGGTCGCAGAATGTTTCAAAAACAGTATTAAAGTATTAACAAGAATACATTTTGAACAGATGAGAGAAACACATCCTGTTGACAAAGCTGAACGTTACACCTTGAGTGAGCAGAAAAAATTTTATTTAGAGAAACGAAGTAAGCCTGCGCCTCTCCTAGCCAGGACAAAACCAAACGTCGTGTATGACAGAACTATTGTTACGTCGTGTATGACAGAACTATTGTTACGTCACAAAACTTCGCTTCTGGTTGTTTAAGATTCTGTGTTTAGAGAGCATGTTGAAAAATGATAGGCTGCCGGCGCTGAGGGAAGTTAAATCCGGTTAAATCTAAGCAGTTAGTAGTGACTCAGTTTGATAAAAAGTGCAGTGGAGCAGTATTGTTCTGTTAATGGCAATTGAAACGTGGGCGAGTTAGTATTTGCAATTGGTAGCAGTTTTTGGATGGACAACATGCGCAGTATTGGCAATTTTATTATTATTTTTTCAATATTTTCTACATAATTAAATTTTACTTTATTGTTATTTTAATCCCTGAGGGTCGCGAAAATTTTTGACCGTGCAAAGCAGGTCGTGATGAAAAAAGTTTGAAGAACACTGATGCAGCCTATACAATTTTTCCATAATTTCGAACTTCTTTGATAGCTGTAAACCTTACGCCTTAAACACGCATAATGGAAAATGTACGAACAAATTTGTATTATACTTGGCGAAGCACTCAGAATTAGGATCAAAAAATTTAAATATAATTTGAGTGAAAGTTATTCAAAAAACTAAAATAGCCAAATAGCCATTCAAAAAACTAAAATAGCCAAATAGCCATTACAGCACGTAAATTTTCAAAATTTTTCTGGAGGAACAAGTCCCCGTACCTTCCTATAGCTTTTCTTGCTTCTCAATCAGCTTTAAATTTGTTCTGCCGAAAAAAAAAACCCTTGAAAAAATGTGAAAATTATGGCCCTCCATTTTAAAATTTTTCGCTACGCCACTGCTCCTAGGATAAGCTAGCTAATTTTAATTTAATATTTTGTTGTTTCACTGTTATTCGCCGAAAAGTTTCTTTTAATATTGGAGAAAATTTAGCTGTGAGACCATAATGAAGCTCTAAGAGCTTGGTACACGAAGTTACCAGGAAATCCAACAGTTTTTGCGATTTTGTTCACCTTTGTCACAAAGTTCCAGAAGTTAGTACGTTGATTTGATGGTATCAAGGAAGGAAAGAAACCAATAACAAGTGACGCCATAAGCCATCGTTAAAGTGCAATTGGGTGTACTTTAGTTATAAATTTTTACGAAAAGCTTTTTGGTGGTACAGAATTTCAAAACAGATTTAAAAAGCGCCGAAAACATCTTTTAAATTTCTAAAGGTAGTCTTGAAAAAGACTGTTTTTGAACCAAACATTTTCGTCTCGCTCTCTTCAGGGTTCAACGCGAGAGTTAATTGAGAAGGAAAAAGGTGGTCCATATATTATCATCAGCTTCATCGAAAAATCTGCAACAAAAAAGGAAGATGGGCTGTGATTGGTTGTTAAAGGACGGACGGATTGTGATTAGTCGAATATGGATGAATTTTAGAATCCAGCTCAACTATCGGAGAATTTGCAGCGAGTGGACAAATTCCTTTTGACGGCACAGAATAGGTTTCAGCGTTTTGATGAAAGTTACCTCCAGCGCCCCTAAGTGGAAATTTGTTCTCGCTTTGGCTAAAACCGAAAACTGGTCAATACGATAATGAGAGGCACAATCAGGATGTTGAATTAAGTGCAAACCAATAGCTGAATCACAGTCTAGTTGATTGAGTGGAGTAGTAATTTTCCAGTTACGTTTGGGAAGAACTTTGGTTGGATTTTCTTTATTTCGAATTGATTTTGGAATGTGTTGATTGATTCTATCTTGCAGTCGTAGGGATCTGCGACCCACGTACCGGCAATCACAGCGGCACACGTATTGATATATAACTGCTCTTTCTGCGAGCGCAACCTGTAATCCCAACTTTGCGAGCACGTTATCTCGGCTGCCGCTCGGAGAATTTCTACTCCGAGGAGAATTAGCGAGAGAAATCGCTCGCTAACTCATAAAATCCTGTAATCACCCCCCTGTTCTGCTGGCAGATTAAAGGAAATTCCGACTAGCTCAAGCTCGTGGCATCATGGGTCTTGTTTTTAGCCCTACTAGGCTGCTGCATCTGATCGAGTTATTTCGTGTAAGAGCTCTATGATAGTTGGTACTTGATGCAGATTTAGACTGAGCAGGCTTTCTATTTTACAGTAGACTTGGCAGACAGATATCAGTAGCCAACTGTACGCTAATCAGTAATGGTAGGCTTCTGGTACCAGTATGCGTAGCCTAAACATTTTAGACCACTGCCAGACAGTTGATACTCTTGTGATAAGATTAGGCTAAAGTTGGTCGACGGTTTCAGAAACATGTAGTGGTAACTGGATCAAGGATGCTATGGTTTGCTCGAGCAAGTGTAGGTTCGGCAGATTTTTTAGGGAAGATTTTAGTTACATTAAAAAAACTATTTTCCTTTACAACTTTCCTTGATTTCAGGTATATGCATACTGGTACCTGGTTTATGTATGTTATATATATTTGGGGATCAATGCCAGGTCTCTAAAATGTTTTTAAAAAAACTTGAATTTGTGGATATAATAGCCCTCAATCTACCCACATGTATGTAGTGTGCGTCGTAATTTAAAAAATAAGTGAGAAAATGTGTATTGTTTTTACCAAATCTACTGGTAGCCTACTGTTCTGTTTAGTGTTACCTATCGCAGCCATACTTGAACATCAGTATTAAGGTAGGCTCTTACTAGCTTGGTAACTCTTTCTATGGTTTTAGTATGAAATCATTCCCGTAGATTGTTATGTATCAGAGAGTTTCTGTAATAGCAGTGGTGGGCAGGGCATGCTATGGAATGGAAAATGGTATGGAATGGAAGGAGAATTTTGGTATGGAATATGGAAGATGCTCAGAATGAAATGGAATGGAAGGTCATCTTCCATACTAAGTACAAATACAATATACGGTATATCAAAACTTACAACAAATTACAAAAAACTACCAAACTAGAATGAGAATAATTAGTCACTTTTCGGTTATGCAGTATGAGTTTTTAGCATGTTGTGACTCAGTGGCGTAGCCACGGGAGGGTTTGGGGGGTTATAACCCTCCCCTCATTGAGTCTCATTAATTCTTTTTCTGATATTTATTTCGAAGTGTTCGATACTTCGTCATTGATAATGTGGTTTTGTAATTGTCATAATAACAAGAATTACGTAGCGTTGTTTCCTGAATCTTGTTCTTTGCCGTTATGCTTAATGAAGCAATGACGCAATTTTATTAACTGGGTAGTGCCGCTCCTGTACATGCTACTGCTTTCGGCCCCTCAGACCTTCTGTAGAAAAAAGGCTAAACGATTTCAAGCAAAATTGATGTAGGCTACGTACTGTAGCTCAAAAAAGAACTACAAGAAAATCGTAAATTGCTAACATTTGAATATCGTTTTATCAGTTTCACCTGAAAGTATTCCTTCGTCTTCCTTACAACAATCGTGCTTTAACTGCCTTCGGTATGTTTAGTTTAAAACATCTCTCTTAAATTTAAGGCCATATATTTTTATTATACAACCAGGGGCGTATTCAGGGGGGGATGTGGGGTATGCTGTTTATGCATTCCCCCATCAGCCATTTTCAATATTGTTTTGAGTTAATAAAATTTTTCCGTAGGTTTGAACCTCTTCATAACAATATGCCTTAGTCGCCTTAGCACGCATACTCGAAACTGCCTGAACACAATGCATCATTGGTGAAGCACTCAAAGTTAGGGGCCAAAAATATGAACAAACTTTTCTTAAAAATAATTGTTTAAAACGCTCTAAAATTGCCATCGCAGTATGCAAATTTTCAAGAATTTTCCAGGGGAAGATGCCTCCGGACCTCCTAGAGTCGTTTTTGGTACTTAAAGTTGCTTAAAATTAAATCTGCCGAAAAAAACTACGCTGGAAAAAGTGACCAAAATTGGTGCTCCCTCCCTGAAAAAAATTCTGAATACGCGCCTGACATGAAACATTTTCAAAAGCCTTATTTACGCCCGTTCCGGATCTAAACGTCTTCGCATTTAGTTAACATTCACACTGATTCAAAATGACATCCCCCCACTAAAACTTTCTGAATCCGCTCCTGTATGCAATGTATGGTCAAATGTGACGTCATTGTCACCTCCCTCCCCCATTGCAAAATCCTGGCTACGCTTGTGTTGTGACTGTATAGTTCATTAGCGTTAAAATGAACTTAGCATTAGCATTTGCATTAGCATTAGCATTTGCATTACAAAAAAACATAATAAATGAACTCATGCACGCTGAACATTGATGTAAATAATCAATACATTATTTACATCAATGTTCAGCGTGCATGAGTTCATTTATTATGTTTTTTTGTAATGCAAGATTGTTCGACGAATGAGCGATAAGCATGACTAGTTTTAGATTGGAAAGCTTCTCCTGCAGATAACGTGCGTGCCGCACAATTTACTGATGATGTATTTACCAGTACGTTAATACATTAGCAGGAGCGTATTTAGGGGGGGGGGGCATTGTGCCATGGCCCCCTTCTTTTGACTCTGCATTTGAGTAAAAAAGAACAAAATTAATAGTGCCTAGTGGCTGAAATATGCCAGACTCTTTTGATGGTTTCTGTAAAGCTTATGGCCAGGGTAGGATGAGGGGTGTGCGTACTATGCGTTCTCCCACCAGCCATTTTCAAAAATGTTTTTGATGTATAGGCCAACAATTTTTTTACAGTTTCAAACCTCTTCGATAGCGATAAGCCCTACGCCTTAAGCACGCATAATCGAAAATGTGCGAACAAAATGCATCATATTTGGCGAAACACTCAAAATTAGGGTCAAAAAATTTAAATAAAATTTGCAGGAAAATTGTTCAAAAAGCACTAAAATAGCCATTACAGCATGTAACTTACATTTTCAAATTTTTTCCGGGCCTCCGGAGCCCCTAGAGCGTAGAGCCATTTTTGTTTCTCAATCAGCTTCAAATTAGTTCTGCCGAAAAAATACGTTGGAAAAAAATGTGGAAATTATGGCCCCCCTTTTAAAATTTCTCGCTACGCCACTGTGCATTAGTATGGAAGAATGGAATGGAATATGGGAAAAAATTTTAGCATAGAATGGAATATGGAATGGAAAATTTTTAGTATGGAATGGAAGAAATTTTGCAGTATGGAATATGGAAAAATCGTTTTCCATTCCATTCCATAGCTTGCCCTGCGGGTGGTGGGCAAGTTACTTTTGAAAAGGAACTAGTTACAGTTACAAGTTACTTCGCAAAAAAAGTAACTTAGTTACAAGTTACAGTTACAAATTTAAAAAAGTAACTAGTCACAGTTACTTTTAAAACCAAAAAAACATATCAATTCTTAACGTGTAGGCCTAGAGCTCCATGTTATGTATTCAAACCAAAATGATTCATCTTTGTATTAAACCAAACGGAAGTAGGCTACGATTTTGATACGATAAGCGCTACAGTAATAACAATTGATTGCCTTTCAAAAACGATAACATTTCAAAGTGATTATTTATCACTAAGCCCACAGCGCTTCAACTTTAAAATGTCTTTTTCTATACTAAAAAGTCTTTCAACTGCAGCACTACAAGCCGTGGCGCAGCGAGAAATTTTAAAAGAAGGTAGGGCCCACCAATTCGAAATTTTTTTCAAGCGTAGTTTTTATCAGGCAGAACTAATTTGAAGCTGATTACGAAACAAAAAAGGCTCTAGAGGGATACGGGGTATGCTACCCCGAAAAATTTAAAAAAATTTACATGCTGTAATGGCTATTTTAGTGCTTTTTGAATAATTTTCAGGCAAACTTTGAATAGATTTTATGACCTTGATCGTGAGCGCTTCGCCAAATATGATCCATTTTGTTCGCACATTTTCGATTATGCGTGCTTAGGCCAAGTTGTAAAGCTTATTGTTATCGAAGAGGTTCGAAATTATGAAAAATTGTAATTATCACAAATATTTTCAAAAATGCCAGGTGAGGGGGATGGGCCTACCCCTAATCCTACCCAGAGATGGGCATTTATCGCGATAATTTATCGGCGATAGTTATTGGCGATACCTTTTTATCGATTATCGTTATCGCTCGAAATAGTTTGGATTTATCGATTACCGTTATCGCTTTTGTTTTATATTTTGTTATCGCCGATAAATTATCGCGATAAACAATTTTTTATGCACGCAGTGTTTAAACTTCAAAGTTAGTGAGTTGGCGTTATGGAAAAATCGTTATGGAAAAATTAAGTTAAGGAAAAATTAAGTTGTTGAGTTATGGAAAAATTAAGTGAGTTGGAAAAATTAAGTTATGGAAAAATTAAGTGAGTTGGCGTTATGGAAAAATTAAGACTTGTTGTAATTTTTAAAAATTATTTCTTTGTTTGGCTTCATTTCACGGCAGAGTCCGTGAACTGCTCTCTTTTCTTGAAAAATCCAGAAAAAACATTTTTGCAATTCGACTTACAAAAAAAAACTTTGTCAAACACATCGAAAATTTACCGCAACATTTATCGGAAAAATTTATCGGCGATAATTTATCGATTTTCGATATCGCTTTAAGAAATTGAGATTTATCGATTATCGGTATCGCCCAGGGCTTTTTGAAGTTATCGATTATCGTTATCGCTTTAGTACAGAAAGGTTTATCGTGCCCATCACTGATCCTACCCCCTGGATCCGCCCCTGGCCATAAGCTACAGAAACCATCGAAAAAGCCTGACATATCGGTACTTCAGTCACCTGGCACCATTAATTTTGTTCTTTTTTACTAAAAGGCAAAGTCAAAAGGGATTACCCTTTTGACCCCCCCTCCCTAAATACGCTCATGACGAAAAGGAAAAGCAGTATCGTAATGAATTAAAAGTTCCATAAGTTCTTCGTGCATAAAAGCGTTTGCATCAACAGTTTGTGAAGGCGAGGCGAAGAGGAACTCCTCTGTACTTTATCGACGTAGCTAGATTTTCGTCGCTTTGATTGTGCGAACAAACTGCCAAAAAACTGTCACTGAAGCAAGTTGAGCTTGCATCACGGTCGTTGTCGGTGCCACTACTTGTCGAAGCATCTAGAGCAGTGTTTCTCAAAGTGGGCAATATAGCCCCTTTGGGGGCAAAAAGAAGCACCAGGGGGCAAAAAGCAAAAGGAGACGAAAGCAGCGAAGGGGGGGGGGAGCGATAGCTCATGAACCGTGTAAGACCTTTTTTTGCTTTTCACCGCATTTTCCTTTGCGATTTGGGTAATTCCATTCATCAGTGGCTCTCGCCCTTGCGAGGTTTATTAAAACACAAGCTTATTAGGGCGAGGGGGCGATGATGATATGCAGAGTATCGTATAGGGGCAATGGCACAAAAAAGTTTGAGAACCACTGATCTAGAGCATTATCGGTTGACTTGTTTAGAGCATTGATCATTTTTCTTTTCAATTCGGCCTCAGTTTTAGTGGGCTCGTCAAAAAACTAAGCTCATTATTACCAATGGGGTGAAATTAAATAATTTTTTCCATTTTTTTAGCGGAGAAAGATGCCCCATAAAAGTAACTAACTTTTGGGGTTCTAAAGTGATAACTAGTTTCAAATTCCGTTACTTTTGCAGAAAAGTAACTTAGTTACTCTTACAGTTACTAAAAAATAACTAGTTACTTTTGTAACTAGTTACTGCCCTCCACTGTGTAATAGGCGTTGGGATTAACATAGTTAAGCAGGCTCGGGGCTTGTCAAAGTTTGTCGCTTGCAGTACCTCTTGTTTTTTTGGCCACGAGCCGCCACTGCGTTCACGAGCTCCTAGTCTCAAGCTCCTAGGATAAGCTATAGCTATGCTAATTTGGTGTTTTGTTGTTTCGCTGTTATTTGCCCAAAAGTTTCTTTTAAAATTGGAGAAAATTTAACTGTGAGATCATGATAAAGCTCTTAGAGCTTTGCACGCAAAGTTACCAGGAAATCCAACAGTTTTTTCGATTTTATTTACCTTTAAAAGTTAGTAGGTTACGGTTCTTTGGTTTGATGGTATCAATAAAGAGAAGAAACGAATAACAAGTGACGCCATAAGCTATCGCCGAAGTGCAATACGATGTACTACAGTTGAGGTTGTTGTGTAGTTACCGGAAGAACGAGAAAAACTCCAAGTAAAATTACGATGTACTATATAGTTTTAATTTTTTGAAAGAGGGGGCTGAAGGGGGGGTCAAAATTTCTATAAAATTACGATGTACTATAGTTATAATTTTTTGAAAGAGTGGGCTGAAAGGGGGCTCAAAAATTCTATATGGGGGGTGAAAGAAATATAGGGGGGCTCAATCTCTCTTTAGCCGCCACCTTCCAACATTCTTGATTTTGCGGGATCTGAACCTAAACCGGAGCGATTCCCTGAATTAAAAAATCAATAAAATATAATTGGCAACCAATGAATTTAAACGACATTTCATTGGCTGGTTTGGTGACGTGTTTTCCGGCTTGTGGATTAAGAAACGGCAGATTGGTAGCGGTTAGGACGTGCGGTGGGTTAGTCAGGCATTATAATGTATTCTAGTCTAGCGTCGTTTCTGGTGGTGTTGAAACTACTACATTTGACAGAGAATTAGACGTGTAATTTTTTCGTGCGTGTGTTATTTTTCAGAAACAAAAACTTTGTGCTCACTTTTGGACTAGGGTAGTCTAGTCCTGTCTCTTGAGCTGTCACTCACCAGCTCAGCAAAGTCATTTGATTAAAGTTTCATCAAAAGGCAAAAACAGAGCGAAGATTCTTGACTAAATATTAAAAAATAGGAAGTGGCTAAAGTTACGGGCCCGTAACATTTGCCTCTTTAGTTTATTTTATTACTTCGTCACGCTCTCGTACAATCAGGGAAGCGTGAAGGGATAATAAAATAATCAAAGAGACAAATGTTACGGTCACGTAACCTTAGCCTCTGCCTAAAAAATAACAGAGATTAGTGTTTAAACTAATTATTTCTTTAGCTTCTTAGCCTACTAGCCTAGGCTAGTACAATAATAAACAGCTTTTTTCAAACTGCAAAGCTAGTCAAAGTTATCGTAGGTCTATCCGTTATTCAGTTAGGCCTACCGGTATTACTGTATTATATTTACGGTATTATATTACGGTATTATATTAGGCTCTGCAGTGTTACTGGTACGAGCCATGTCCAGCATCCTAACCTTACGACTAGTCTATGGGACAGGACCAGTACCATATGTACCGGTCAGCCGGTATAGCCTGTAGCCTACACTGTATAGTGTACTGGTACCTAAGCAACTGATCTGTCTGTCTGTTGGCCAGTAGGCCTAGACTGCTTACAAAATTTCCTCTCAGTATCAAAGTATGGAATGTACCAACTGTGTTCAGTGTATCCAAAAAAACTAAAAAAGTGAGTGTTCCAGGTGATTGCCAGAACTTTCATGACCTGGACTGTTTGTTAAAGACAGATGGATCTTTCATCAATCTTCATTTGACCATTATTCAGTTATTGGCAAAAGTTTGTTACCGGTATCTTATTCATTTTTTCAATTAAAATTTACAGATAAAGATGCTGTTTTTTAAGCTACTTTTGGATCCATGTTCAGAATTTTTTGGTGGTGTTTTGAAGAACCAAAATGGTCTCTCCAAATCTACCAATACAGTGTAAACAAAGTACCAGTATGTTCAGAAACTGATTTATAACAAGAAATATTTTGCAAATTAGCCAGTACCGGTACCGCTGTACTGTACCAGTGTACGTTTCTCCCAAAATTGTATTTGACATCACATTATGGTATATAAATCATGGTCAGATGGTGTTACAGCAAAATTAAAAAAAAATTATTGCAGTTCAGAATTGCCTTCTGTAATTATTACAAATGCCTTGAAAAAATCATAGTTACTATTTTACTTCTATCATTTTCCAGCTAAGAGTGGTGATGTTTGGTAGTGGCTTGGCTGCTCTCTGTCTGGCTTAAGTTCATTAATTAGACTAGACAAAAAGTAGGCCTATACTGGCACAGTACTGACTGGATTAATTCCTTAAACAACTGCTTTGCCAGAACTAGGAGTATCCAAGCTTCACTAGTCAAAGCAAACTATAGATATCAGTGTTCCCTCTAAGGTGCAAAATTTATGAAAAAAGAAAAATTCTGGGCAAATTTTTTCAACTTTTGCGCATTGCTATATAATGATTTAAAAGCAAATTAGTTGAAAGTGCTGAACTTTTTTCGTGTCAACTAAAAGTGTTTTTAGAAACTCTTAGTTTAAACAAAAATTATATCAGGCCTTGAATTACACCCTTTAAACGTTTGGGCATATTTTTTGTGATTTTAATATTTGAGCAAATTTGCACCAGTTAAAATCTTAAGAGAGAACATGGATACATGCAGAAATGAGCAATCTGCAAATTTTGTAGCGCCAAGTGCAACTTCTGCAATTTGTACGTCTTGTGCTGCGCTTCAAAAAAGTAAATGCTACTTGCGCAATATATTGAGTGGCACAGTGCAAAATAAGGAAATGTTTTAACGTACGCTTTGTGGCAACACAAATTGTATGATAAGAAGTCATGAAGAGAAGCTGCTGAAGTTTGTAAAAGTAATAATTGTCTTAGTGAACTATCAGTTCATTTATAGATACTAAATAATGCTCTCTATAATAATCAAATATTATAATAACAATTTTTAAATTGGAACAGCCGGTATGACAATGAAGATCGCAGCTTGATATTAAATATTTTTATGAGATTTGCACTTACTCACTAAGGTTTGTGTATACCAGTACTGTAAAATGTTTAAAAAAAGCACTCATTGTTAAGTGAGTTGTATTCGTTTGTGCTGAAATTTGTTGAATTTACGTAGACAAGAAGTATTCCCTCTAAGGTGCAAAATTTGAGAAAAAGGAGAAATTTTGGGCAAAATTTTTCATTTTAAACTTGCTGACTGGAATGATGATTTTTGGTGAAAATTAAATCAAAGTGTTTAATGTTTTGGTGCAAAGCAAAAGTCTCATACTCCTAAAACTCAATTTTGAGGAAAAAAATTGGATCAAACTTTGTTAAAACTCCCTAAATTTTTGGGCAATTTTTTCTACTTATTATAATTTGCATTTGGGCAATTTCGCACTGGCTAAAAACTTGGAGGGAACAGTGTAGGCAAGCAATTAATCTGTAATAAAGTGCTTTTATTGACTCACTGAATATATTTTTGCACCATTTTTATTTTTGTGTCAGTTTCCATCAACCACACAAATCCTGCTATACATAAACTTACTCTACATCGCAATTGGTTTTGCATTGTTGTTTGCAGGTAAAAGCATCCATTCCTCTACACGAAAATATTGCAAATTGGGCTATTATGTGCATTTGGCTTTATTAAACAAAGTTGCTATTCTTACAAACCTGTACAAATAAGAACTTTGTTTATTTTATTACTTCATTACGCTCTCTGGACCAAGTGAAGCAATAATAGAATAAACCAAGCGCTTATTTGTACTGGCCCATACAAATAGCCACTGCTCATTAAAAGGTTTATGGTGGAAGTTGTGCTGAACTTCAAATTTCAGAAAGTTTCAATTGTTAAAGTGGCATTGCACTTTTACGTGACAAATTGACTGCAGAAGTTGCAGCCAAAGTTGCATTGAGCTTCATTACTTTTAAGCATTGTTGTGGGTTCTTGCGCTGCATTTCAGCCACTTAACCCTTTATCGATAAAATTTTAATTTTTTTAAAATTAATTATTTTTTTAATACTTATTTGTGTTGCAAATGCTATACTTTGTCTTTATCGGAATACATCACTCAAGTTCAATGTTATCTGATTGTAACTAAAACGTCACATTCGGCGCTCCTGACATTCGCAATGGTATTTCTGCAACTAAATTGGGCATCAGGCTCGGCATGTTCACATGCTGTATCTGTGGTTAGCATTGTCGTTTTATGGTATTATAATTGCTAAAGGAAAGACAGTAAAAAATGCGTTACACTAATTCAGCAAACAATAAACGCAGTAGCATAATATGAAAGACGTAATACAGCATATCGGTATGAAACCACGCCAAAAGCAAATCGCTGAAAGCAAGCTGTAAATACTACAGAAGCAAAACCATGCAAGTTAATCCAAATACTGAAGAAGTATATATGAAAGCAATGAATGCGAAAATAGTTAGCACATGGCTAATACGCCACACGTAAAGATTTACTTTGTGTGAAACTCAAAAAAGCAGTTTTTGTCTTTTGAGATGCGCAAGTGCACTTTGCACTTACTGCAAAAATAGACCGGTGCTGCTTTGCAACCAGGTTTTTTCAGCGACCCCTAGACACTACTTTGGAAAATGATGGTACCCATCGGTTTGAACTTCCTCAATTGGGATTTCTTTTGTGGCAGGAGAATTTTGCCTTACACCATAAAATCGAATGGCGTCCATGTTTTCAGCAGTAATGTTAGGTCATAAAAGACGAAATATACGAAATCGTAACGTTTGAAAATCAATTAATTTTTATGTTATATACAATATACACTATCAATTTAAAATTTGCAGTTATTTTGTTTAGAAGACCTAGCAATCAATCTGAAATTTTCTGAAACATACAGTCTTTTGCTGCTATCTGTAATTATGCACCAAAGTCCCCTAACTTGTCTAACTGAGAATCAATGCAACGCGCGTGGCAAAAACTTGAATAAAAGCTTAATCACGTGACTTTTCACACTGCACTAACACGCTCACAGTGAAATGGTTTGTAACGAAATCGTAGCAATTGACAGTGGTGTCAACAAACGCGTTTAGGTTCCAATTTTACCCATAGTTGTGAATGTTACGAAAAAGTTACATTTGTCAATAAAGGGTTAAAAAAAGGAGTTTCAAGCCCTCGGTTTAGACTTGGAAGTTTGGGGTCATGGTTTGGGCAAACCTTCTGATATTTAATGACCACCACTCGAGAAAATAGTTTTGTCAGTATTAGTAAAACTGCTGAAGTATGCCGTGATGAAAAATCCACACAACAAAAATGCTGCTAAGTAGCAACCCTCTACATAACTTATGAATAGTGCTTTATCATATATCATACTGTATAAAGGACATAACTTTGTAAAACTTTTAACTATGTTGTAAGTCATTCACTTCGACTAGTCTAGTCAGATTCAAGTCGATCTAAAGCCTGCAAAAACTTAATCGGTAATGTTGTATGCCGTGAGTTGGTAATTAATTACTGATTAGTGTGAGCTTACGGTATTTTGTATTAGCTGGATATTACCTTCCTATCACGAGAAAGTGCTATAATGAGCTTGCTTAGGAGTTGCTGACCACCTGTCTATCACACCAAAATGTGGGAATCTCACTGAGTGCCCTTCCCAACAGCACCAGAGCAGGACTTTTCGGCTTGACCGATTTGATGTGAGACGTCTTGCTGTGACCGACTCGTTGAGACGACTCGAGGTTGGGACATCTTGACGTTGGGACGACTCGACTTTGAAACGTCTCAACGTTGAGATGAGTCGGCATGGAAAGGTGTGATTTGTGAGCGGACGTAATTATTACATTTTGTGCTAGAATGTGTGAAAGACATAATCATCACGATTTAGAAGTGCTAAAAGTAAGCAATAAACGACTTTATATCTACGACTTTATAAAAGTTTCGCCACATAATATTTTATAGAAGTTCAAAATTGTTTGATGTGAGTTTAACCAAAAAGTGGTGAGAAAATGTTTTATAACGTTTAGTATTTGGTTTTGTTTTATATAGCATGAAATACAATTGCACGTTTAGCAAGCAATTAGTAAGTGCTGCGACTGCATTTGATTTTCGTTTTTTGATCAATATGCAGCAAAAACTGTGCATTAACTGAACGTAAAAAAGACTAATAAACACAAGAAATATTTGTTGACAAAAAGTATACCCACGTAAAGGTCAAGGCTCGGCTTGGTCAGCTGTGGCTTACTGAAGTAAACAAAATCGAAAGTAAAATGCTTGATTATTATGCGAGCAACCCTACAGGGCATTTAATTTTAATTGTCAACGTGCATGATTATTCACCTACCAAACATAAGAGTGATAAAGCTGCACCTATGATTAACTGATGTTCAAATCTTCTTTTATCACGTTTCATAAAAAATTGAAAAATTGACATTTTATGATTGCAAACAATGTCTCAATCTAAACCAGGCCATTATTTTTTGAGTACATCTTCAAGAACTTTTCAACCTTAAAAGAGTTCTACCGTTTATATTTCAGCAGTGGCTGTTTTGATAGTTGCTGTGGTCTGGGTTTATTTTTTTGCAGTAAAATTTCGGACAAGTGTTCAAATTTGCTCAAAAAATTTTGGACATTTAAAAATTTTTTCGGCAAGATTTAGAAACGAACGATTTTACAAATTTACTGAATCAAATGTTACTACCATATTTATTCGAGTATAACGCGCAAAATTTTGTACTGATTTTTAATCAAAAATTAAGGGTGCGCGTTATACACGAGTAAATAGGTCGCACAGCACGCTGTTGCCAGATAAATTCCCTATCACGGCTACAGCGCGCAATACGTTGCTTTGAAAACTACCGCTTTCGCTTTTTTGGCTTCCCACTGCATTGAGAAAAGTCAGTTTATTGATTAAAAGGCGGTTGCAGTTTCAACGCAATTACCGTACGATAAGCTTAATGACGTAACAATACAAAATGTTACGATATAAAGGACGGCACAGATAAATGTTCTATTCAGTTTCAGCATTGCCTGTTTTACTGCTACCGGTAATTCAGTACTTTCAGTGGAAACATTTTTATTTCTATGTGAAAAATATTTTATACTAATTTTCATTCAAAAGTTAGGGATGCGCGTTATACTCGAATAAATACGGTAATTACTGCATTTCACGAAAACACTTTCAAAAATCTATTTTAGCTCAATATTTCACAACTTCACTCAAGATATCAAAAGCAGTAAATTGTTTCAGGTTTTTATTTAACTCTCGAGGTAGTCCAAATCAAAGCCCGTGCGCGATATCACAGTAGCCACAATCATTCTGAACGTCTGGGCATAGCATGTAGGGCTGCTCGCATACAATCAAGTATTTTACTTCCGATTTACCTTATTTCAGTGAGCTACAGCCGACCAAAGCCGAGGCCTTGACCTCAATGCTGATATATTTTTTGTCAGCAAATATTTCTTGTGTTTATTTAAACTTTGTGACATTCAGTTAATACACATTTTTTGCTGCGTATTGATCAAAAAATGAAAATCAAAGTGCAGTCGCAGCGCTTATTAATTGTTTGTTAAGTGCGCAATTGTATTTCATATTATAAAATGAAACCAAATACTGAAAGTTGGAAAACATTTTTCTCACCACTTTTTGGTTAAACTTACGTCAAACAATTTTGAACTTCTTTGAAATATTATGTGGCGAAACTTTTATAAAGCCGTAGATATAGAATCGTTTGTTGTTTACTTTTAGCACTTCCAAAACGTGATGATTACGTCTTTTTGCACATTCTAGCGCAAAATGCAATAATTACGTCCGCTCACAAATCGCACTTTTCCACACCGAATCGTCTCAACGGCGAGACGTCTCACGTCGAATCAGTCACGCCGAAAAGTCGCGTACTGCAACAGCACAAGTAGACTTGCCGGCTTGTTTTTCACATTGTCCCTTTATTGCTGAACGGCAATCAGGGAAGCTGTGAATGCCAATTTTAAAGTCATTGGTTTGACTTGAGTCAGAATTAAACTCGAGTCTACAACTCTAGAGGCAGACACTCTTACTACTCGACCATCTGAGCTGTGAACTTCAGCTCCAAAGACGGACGCTCTTACCACTTAAGTCTACCATTCCAGAGGTGTGTCTACCACTGGAGTCTACAAAGCGAGTCTTGAAACTCCAGAGGTGGATGCTCTTAGCACTCGGCCATCTGAGCTGGCAAAAATAGAGCTAAGATTCTTAACTAGATTTTAGAAGAACTGAGATTCGTGTTTAATCTAATCACTTTTTTAATCTCCTTAGCCTAGTACAATAATGTGTTTCTTGGTAGGTGTCTTGGCGCAACCTTATAGTAGGTTTCTTCAATTTTCAGGTTCTACCTAAAGCTTATGCCTTTGCTACATTGCACCTACTATTCCAAAGATTTGAGAAGTGTTAATTTTCCCATATGTTTGTTTAAATATTGTGCCTAAAGTTTTCAAGTGCTTGATGAAAAACTGATCTTGCTAAGGATTAATGTTCTAGAATTTCAGATCCTTAGAATCTGGTCTCGATTTCAACTTTTGTTTTATTGCACTCTGAAGTTTCACTGCTCACGACTGAATGAAGCTGAGTTCAGAAAGTGGAATCTGCAGTAGGCCTATTATGAACGATTCAGCAAATTTGACATTTGAAATTATTTCTGCTTTTGAGGTGTAAGTATTTTCTTTGTTGAAAAAACTTTGAAATACCTGCCACAGTATTCCAAAGTGGTTATTCTTAGATTGGTTCAAGTGTTTGCTGAAACTGTACCAGAGTTTCATGGTCCTACTTTCATTTTACAAGATTAAATGGCATCTCGAGAAAAAGCAAAAATAAATTTACCGTTTTCTAATTTTTGCATCTTAAGGAACAAAGCATCTACTGATCTCAGAACATCAACATACTTGAAAATTTGAGTATATATAGATTGCCTTCTTTTTCCACAACTCTGCTTTTTTTTTAAACCTAACAGCTACAATTGTCATGTTTTTGAGACAATGGATGTTTTTAATGTTAGCACTAAATCTCGATTGTGATATCATGATATACCTTACAATTCCAATTGAGAGCTTAACTTTCCATCACAGGGTCCAGGGTTTGAACCTGAATCTACTTGTTGAGCGGCCAAACTGCGGTTAGTTGTAGAATTGGTTTTTGCAGCATTTATCTAGTAAGTCTTTCAAGGTCGACCATAATACCTCTTTATATGTTCAATGGTCGTCGTGTTGGATTTAAAAAAAAAATGATGAAAAGTTGGCAAAAGTTGTTTTTGTGTCTAGTTGTTAGGTATCCATATCAGCAAAATTAATTTGAAGTTTGATTTTTTGCGCACATGATAAAACATCATTTTTCGGGTCAAAAGCAACAAAAAGATTGTTATGTTTTGGAAAAACTAGAGATTGACCGGGGCCATGGCCCCAGCTGGGGATGCCACTTTTGGCCCGGTCCAGCCCTGGCCAGGGGGGTCATAAAAATTGGCCGAGGCCAGGGTTGAATTTCAAAGAGCGTTTAAGACAATCTTTGTAAACCCACCCTTAAAAATTGGGGTGGTCTCTTATAACTAATGTAAAAGTCATATCTTAATTTTTACGTAAAGATGTTTTTCATTTTAAATGAAAAATGCATTTGTGCATAAAAATTAAGAGTGTGCATGCTTAAAGCGTTTTTGAGGTTTGTCATGCACTAATGAAAAGCTCAATAAAAAGCGTGCACAATTCTGAAAGCATTATGTAACATCATTGATGACATTTACATGAGGAGTGAGGACGCAAGTAGCCTACTTAACTATGTATACTAGACTTTTAAAGCATTGTATAAACCCCAGCCCTGTCCCCGGTTGGGACTGGTGCAATTCCCTGGCTGGAGCTCTGGCCCCGGCCGAAATTGCTGCCCTGGTTGTTACCTAACGAAAACATGGCAGAACTCCCCAAGCATGAGTAAATCTTCAAAATATAGAATAGCCTTGTCCATAATACCCAGTACCGGTATATACCAGTTGGGTACATGACAATTTAACGCAGACAATTTGATGCGAACAAACTTGACGTGAGCAGCTTGACACGAAGACGACGTGATGCGAGGATGATTTGACTTGAAACGTGTGGAGGAAGGGTCGACAGCTTGAAAATGATGGGGGTCAGGGGGATTGGTCTCACAATCCTGGACCCCAACCCCAAATTACCTGACCCCAACACCCTACCTCCACGTTTTTTTAACCCTCCGACCCCATTGTACATGTTTTACATCAAATCGTCTTCGCGTCAAGTTTGTTTGCATCAAATCGTCCGTCAAATTGTCTTGCTCCGATACCAGTTAGTGAATATGTCAGTGTCATATTCTATTGCCGATTGTGAAATTACTGATGCTGACTTAATGAATTCCAAATGTAACAAAACAAGTGCCAGTACTGCACTGTATTTTCTGGTATCCCATTGCTTAAGGAAACTCATCTCTTAAGAATAAATCAAAAAACTCTTTATTAAGTATTCAACTTCACAAGAGTTACCCAGTCAGTTGTAAAATATTATTGACCACATGTGGTTCAGTATTGACCACATGTGGTTCAGTATTGACCACATGTGGTCCAGTTGCTGAATTTAATCTCTGAATTATTTTTCGTAGAGTAAAATTGGTTGTAGCTTGTAATTGTGTTATCAGAAGAGTTAACCAGTCAGTTGAAAAATATTATTGACCACATGTGGCACAGTTGCTGAATTTAATCTCAAAATTATTTTGTATAGAGTAAAATTGGTTGTAGCTTTAATTGTGTTATTGTCTTTATTTCGAAAAAAAAAAAGATGGGTAGTGTTTTTGCAAAACTCTTCACTAATCTGTTTGGCAAGAAAGAAATGAGAATCTTAATGGTTGGACTTGATGCTGCTGGAAAGACAACCATTCTTTACAAATTGAAACTTGGTGAAATTGTTACTACTATTCCAACTATTGGTAAGCCTATGTAGCCATACTAGATACCGGTAATAGTTCAGCAACACTGATTCACATAGAACTAATGACAGTCTCTGTAATGGCACTCGACATTTGGGCACGTACATATTTGTTTCTAGTAATAATTTGCATCAATATAAAAAAACATGTTTACAAAATTAACAAAAATCAGCTGAACATAATGTGCTTCACCGCATTTTTGCAGTTACCGGTAAATGTTTTTTGTTTATCACGGAAATATTTTTTGTTGTCCACCGTGCTCTAAAATGATTGTTTTCAAATTTTAATGCTATTTTGGTGGTTATTGTAGGGTTTTACACTTGCCCAGTCATATGGTGTTTATACATAAAAAGAAGTGCGTGGTATCAGATTAAATTGTGTTGTCAGATGTGTACAGAATACAAGGAAAAAAATCTTTTTTGCTTGTTGCCATAATGACCTCCCCGGTTTCACTTTTTGTGTTGTTCATTTACACTAGGGATGACAATGTAGAACATTTGACTGTTCAGAACAAAACCGAATCTAAAGGACCGAATTTTGAATTCACTAGAATCAGTCACACGCTTTATCTTATTTTCAGCAACACTTCAAGCGTACCATCGTATATCTAACCTGTTTATCATTCATAGCCAAAGCAATGTATGTCAGTAACTGCACTTTATTCTAAAAGAACTAATAAAACACAACACAATTCAACCTCCTACGTTTAGCTTCTCCAAATGTTCTCCAGTCTCTCCGTTTAGCTTCTCCAAATGTTCTCCAGTCAGCCTGGACCTCAGCGCTGTCGCAGTGAGCCCTGCTGAAGGCAGCTTTTTGAATAAATAAAGTTTTCCGTCATTTTATCCAAACCCAAATATTTAGATAATTAAAATTTTGCGTACCAAATACTTTAGGATTTGAATCGCATTGGATTCGGTGTTCCACAACACCCATCTCTTACTTACACAACATAGGTTTTCATTTTCAAATATTGTTTTTCACACTATTCTTGAAGTGAGATTATTGTCAATATATTGTTTATAGGAAGTGTCTATTTTGCCTTGAATGGCCATTTTGCCATTAACGGCAAAATACTGATTGGCTAATTTTCTCAAAGTTAGTTGTGCATATAAACGCAAGTCAATCAACAGTCATGTGGATGGACGCTAGCCAATCATTATTTTGCCGTCAACGGCAAAATAGACACTTCCTTGTTTTTATCATACTAATCATCAAATCAGTAAATTTTTGATACAGTACATTTTATTTGTGGAGTGGATTTCATGTTGAGTTGTTGTAATTTGTAGCATATGTTAGCCCATGCACTGTTCCCAACTTATGGTTTGTAGGTTTTAATGTTGAAACTGTGGAGTACAAGAACATCAGTTTTACGGTGTGGGATGTTGGTGGTCAAGATAAAATCCGTCCTCTATGGAGACATTACTTTCAAAACACTCAAGGTAAAAAGTATTTGTAGATGTTGCAAGTTTTAAGAAAATGCAAAGGCATTAGAAAAAAGATACGTTTTTTGGCTAAAATTCAGAATAGAATACAGCTGATCAGTGATCATGGGCTTGAAATATTTAATAGCTGTAGATTAGTGTAAATTTCCTGGAGTGCAATTGAAGTTTTAGAACGCTTGCTTTTGTTTCTAGGCTGGAGCGATATAATATTGATAGCTATTAAATACACAATTTCTGATGCTTTTGGTTATTTGTGATAGATACAAGAGTGAGTGATTAAGAAGACAATTGAAATCATGAGTTCGATGCTATATCAGACATAGCTTCGAAAGTAACTCTAGTTTGAACAATGAGATGCTGGTACAAGAACTTGTACGTGGCAGATGGCGTTATCGACTTGGCACCAATGTCTGTCTCTTCAGCTAGCAGTTGATGCTTTTTGCTTCCACTGTCATTTGTTTTTTGACTTTTTTGGGTTCACCAGATAAATTGAAATAGGTGTTGAAAATTTTTTGAGGTGACATAAGTCCAGGGGCGCACCCAGAAAATTTGAAGGGGGGGGGGGGGTTCTAAAAGAAAACTCGATCCCGCACTCAGGAGCGAATCCCGAAAATTTTGGTGGGGAGGGGATAGTTGAGTGTTAACTAAATACAAAGACGTTAGACCCAAACAAGGCGCAAGAAGCCCTTTGAAAACATTTTCATGTTTGCAACGTAGGCCTATTCACGAATTTTTTCAAGCGTGTTTTTTTTGGCAGAATCATTTTAAAGTATATTGAGAAAAAAAAAGCTCTAGGGGGTCCGGATGCATGCTCCCCCAGAAAAATTTTGAAAATTTACATACTGTAGTGGCTATTTGAGCATCTCTTGAACAATTTTTAGTCAAATTTTGTTTAAAATGTTTGCCCCTAAATCTGAGTGTTTCGTTAAATATGGTGCATTTTGTTCATACATTTTCGATTATGCGTGCTTTGGGCGTAAGGCTTATCAAAAAGATTAGAAATTATGGAAAAACTGCATTCATCAAAAAACATGTTTAAAATTGGCTGGTGAAGGGGGAGTTGAATCCCCCCTGGATTCGCCCATGTCCGCACTGATAACAATGTCTCTTACCACTACACCAACCAGCCGATTTGGCTTCAGTACGGTATGATGCGGGGCAAATTCTGTCAAAGCTGTTTTGAAATAACAGCACGTACTGCACTTGCGTAGTTTGGACACTTTACTTTAAAAACAATGATTCGGTTTCAAGAGGGGGGATTCGACCCCCCCAAACCCCTCCCCCCATGGGTGCGCCAGTGCATAAATCTTTAATGTTAAGCGCTGTGCAGTTATCGACAAGAGAAGAGGCCTGAGTGAGTGGAAGTTATTAACAGTAGCATTCTTTGTTAGTAAACACAAGGCAAACAGTTATTTTAGCCCTAATTGTTATAGGTTATAATACCTTCGTTGTTAAGTCAATGTAGCACGTCATGTATCTTATTTTTTTAATCATGCATATTTTCAGAGCAAAATAAATAGCAAATCGATCATGTAAATGTAAAATCATGCCGTCTTTTGTTTCAGTATCATTAGCACGATACTGCATACAATAAAACAACGTATTATACAGAAAAAAGAGCGAAAATCATTAACCATTACACTACTGTAGCATGTAATTCAGAACAGAAGACTACCAGAAACAGCAGTATCAGGTCCAGGCGTAGTTGCAACATCCAGCGTAAGAGTAGTGCAGGCTAGGGTTAGGAAAGAAAATTCGATGTTCAGAGGAAAAACAACTTGACAAATTACAGCTGTGTAATTGGAAGAAACAACGCAGTGTTTAGCCTTCGAGAATTGTTCCATTTGCTTTAAGCATAAAAAAATCATGACTAGAAAGAAACATAATATCAGTAAATTATGTGTAATGACAATTTGTGGAAAATGCTGTGTTCCCTTTTGATATGGTTGGTTTTAAGATAGAATCTTTCTTTCACGGGTACAAATTTTATCCAATGTATAGATTTAACTTTATATCATTCTTGGTATGGAAAAGCAAATTTCATTTTAGGTTCTGCCAGGAAATGTGTGGTATCGGTACTTGCTTTTTAACTAGTGATTGCTTGTGTTTAGGTTTGATATTCGTTGTTGACAGCAACGATAAAGAAAGATTACCGGAAGCCCGTGAAGAATTGCAACGCATGTTGAATGAAGACGAACTTCGGGATGCTGTTCTTCTTGTTTTTGCTAACAAACAGGTAAATTATATGTTAAAAAATCAGTCTCTGGTCATTGATGGGCGCTAGTCATCGAGCTAATGCAGTCAAAATTCATCGAGCTAATGTTGCATTTTATACTAAACCCATTTTTGCCAAACTGCCTTCCTAAGTTCTGTGCCGTCAACCAGCTGTATGAATATTGTTGGCAAAAGTGTGATTGAAATTGAATGCATCATTAGGTCTTCAATTTTTTTTATTCAGCAATGTTTTTGAATTTGCTTGGTTGTTGCTGCTTCGAGCTTTTTGTTTAGTCACTTCGTCATTTTGCAAGTGGAGCTAATTATAGTTGATCAATGATCATTTGATGTCTTGTCCAGAGACGTAATATTACTTAAGCTTAGATGGAACAATATCGGTAACCGAGTGATCAGCCGTTGGTATGATGGACAACCCAGGTTTTCAAAACTTCACTTATATCCATTTTTGCGTGATAATTGAAGCGTGCGACTTAATCTTATTTGACGTGACCGATTCGGTGTGGAACTGCACGGTGTATCGGTTGCTCGAAATCAGGGGTGTGCAACCCACGGCCCGCGGGCCACAATCCGGCCCTCCAGGCCAGTCAATGTGGCCCTCGACGATGGCAGGACAAAAAAAATTTTTTTTTTAAATCGATTTATTTAGCTATTTGTACCGTCTATAATACACGGGTTGTGTTTAGCATTTTATAATTTTATACATATTTGACGGTGACTGGCCCTCGACGTTGTTAAAATTTTCGAAAGTGGCCCCCCAGTGAAAAAGGTTGCACACCCCTGCTCTAAATAGTCTCTGAACTCTAGCTCTCACGACCGACGGGCAGCGTATTTAGGATGTGATAATTACTTGACTATGTTCTAATGGTTTTGTCTCGTATTGAAGCCTATTTCATAGATCAGTCATATGTTAACTGCAGCGTCACTGCCAACCTCACGCAATAAATTTTGCAGGATCTGCCTAATGCTGCTAAGCCATCGGAGATGACTGACATGCTTCAACTGCAAAGCATGAGGCAACGAAAATGGTACATCCAAGCGACTTGCGCCACGTCGGGTGATGGCCTTTACGAAGGGCTGGATTGGCTTTCAAACCAGCTGAAAAATATAAATAAATAATAATGGAAAAGTAGCTTTTGACTTTTATGGCAGTTTAAATTGGGATACAGTGTATTAGGCTTGCATTTGCGTGCATATATTTCGAACTTTACATATTTTTTATCGTTATTTCCGTTAATAACAATAACAATTTGTGAAAATCAAAGGCTAACTGGCTGCATTACTGAATAAGTTTTTTAGAAGAATGCAGTTTTCGTTTAAATTGACGATGTTACGTTTTGATAAAAGATTTGATGCTTTTTGTCGGGTTAGGAGTTTGCTGCTATGTCTTAGCACAGCTTTGTGCCAAAGCTTAGGGTATTCTATTAATTGACCTTGTTTCTCTTTGTTTTTGAAGAATGTAGAGGGATAATGTATGCATTGAATCGATTCCATCGTATTTAGACCAATTGTGTAAAGTTTTAAAATGCAAGTCCGTGTTTTTTGTAAATACTTTTCTTTATTACATTGTGTAGCATATAGTTAGTTGTATTTAGTGGATATGGCTTCGTGAATAATTCTCTTGCTATCATGCTTTTTCGCAAATATTCAATTTTAGCATATTCAGTGATACTAAGAAATCAAATTTGTACATTTGATAATTAATAAGTTTGGCAATGAAAATTGTTTGTGGTGAAACTTTTTCGTCACTGTTTTTTATCATTGAAAAATTGTCCATCAATGGTAAGTTGGTCAAACAATGCAAGATTTTGTAATGCTAAAAGAAACGCGATGGTCGTTATCGAAATTAGAAACTAGCTACCGCTGCCGGATGGCAAAAAATGGAAAGCGAATATGGTCATTTTTTTCATAGCTCCAGTAGCGCAATGTTTCCCAGACCTAAGTAACTTTTTGCTGAATTAGAAAATATCGGGTTGTCGCTATTCAGCGCTTGCACTGATCATACCACTATATTTTGTGAGGATTTTAATGAAGAAATTGGTGACAAACATTTATTATGGCAATACTTTGATGATTCGATGTTTAACCACCAAATTTACTTTGATTAGTTTCATGTTGTCTAGCGTGTTTTTGCGTTTTCTCTTGTTGAAAAAGGTTCTGACCAAGTTATGTATTCATGTGGACAAATTGTTACTATGACCTGTGTTTTTTAAGGTTGGGCTTGCGGAGCCAGTAAGCAATTTTAAGACCGTTAATTGAAATTATAACGTAAAAACAGAGCTCTCTACGTTATTGTAGGAGCAGATTTTGAGAGACCATTTTGGTTCCCCAAAGCGCTTTTAAAGAACAGTGACTTATGACCCTTATAGCAATGAAATTTGCTAGTTCACAATTGCAGAGTTTTTTAATACTTCCTTAAATCCTATACCCATGCAACCTTTCAAGTTTAATCAAAATTTAGTGGTGGTAACTAGAGCGTTAGTGGCTTTTATATAGAAAGGGTTTGCGATTTCTGCGCAAGTATTGTTATTAGTGATGATTTGATGAAGTTGAGGTTTGAACTTGTGGCGTTTTAATTGGTTCAAAACGTTAATCTAATATTTCGTGTTTTGGGTTCATGTATTTAATTTGTTCTAAAGTGCCACACTTAATCTTAGTTGAACTGACCTTGCGTTGTTGCTCATTGTATGAACGATTCTATGAAAAATATTGGCCATATTGTGTCTCATTTAAGTTTTGCTTTGATCAAATGTAATATTTAATCAATAATCATTTAATGTTTGGTGCAACTAATGTCACGTGACTTATGTGTAATTCATGTGCAGGTCGTTAGATTTTGATTAAATGTAAACAAATTTAAATTTGAAAATGGGCGGGCTATTTGCGAAACTGTTTCAAAGCCTAGTAGGCAAAAAAGAAATGAGAATTTTAATGGTTGGACTTGATGCTGCTGGAAAAACAACCATTCTTTATAAATTGAAACTTGGTGAAATTGTTACTACCATTCCCACAATAGGTAAGTTGGTTAGTTATTTTACGATGTGGTGAGTGTAAAGGCAATGTGGACGCATCGATTTTTGCTCTGAGAATTCTGACGCACTACACTTTTAAACTACGCTTAACACTGGACTACACTACGCCTATTTCAAACGTTTAAGTTTCCAAATGCAAATTTTTTGGCGCCAACCTTGGTTTCTTTATCGTCGGCGTAACCGGCTGAATGGACTACGACCAAAGTAATGAAAGAAGGTTGAGCGCCCAGAATCTGTAATGTAGACCGGACTTGGGTTAAAAAGAGATGTACTTTAATACAGGTCAGAACTTCTCTGTCTCTTCACTTCATCGGCTTGAACCTGTCTTTTGCGGTGCCGATCTCCTCTCTTAGCCCTGGCAACACAGCTACGATTGTGGAAAATGCTGCATCCATGATTGATTCACTAGCAACATAGTGTTTACCCCACTTTTCAAAAATTTTAAGGGGACTTGACCTGGTATCGAAATATTCTTGTTAAGCACTTGAACATGATTGGCCCAGAGCTGTTGCGTAGTTACATATGGCGGTTGTGACTCAGGCGTAATGTTCTTGGTGGTTAAAAATATTTTATTTCACAGGTTTTAACGTTGAAACCGTGGAGTACAAGAACATCAGTTTCACGGTGTGGGATGTAGGCGGTCAAGATAAAATCCGTCCTTTATGGAGACATTATTATCAAAACACACAAGGTAGTATGATTTGAATTGCGTGTTGCAGTATGTAGGAGTAAAAAAGGTGCACTTTTTATTATTAAAGCAAATGGAATTTAGTACTGTATTGTATTTGAGTTGCTTCAGTTTTTGCCAATTACTTATTTAGTAATGTAAAAGCAAAAAGTTTATGCTACTTAGTACTTACTACCTGCAAGTACAACAGTATTAAGTTAAAAGATTTTGCCTGTAGCCTGCCATCAAATCTTAATTTTTTAGTTTTCTGTATGCACGGGCTTGTAATTTCTTGTATTTATAGAAAATAACTGTGTATGTAAAATCATGGGCTGATGTATTAGGCAATTATTTAGCTGTTTTTTATCTCTGTGAGTGAGGTATTATCAAAGCAGTTTCTTAGCGCAAGCATTTTTTTACCAATGGTTAAGCATGCGAAAGTTGTGGTGACGTTATCGCAGCGGATTAATTGCAGGTTTGACGAACGTGGCTATCGAAGTATTTGATTTAACGCCTTCTTTTTACGCAATAAACGACGCGTCAAGAAAGTGTATCAAAGCCTGAAGCAATTACTTCTCCCAAGCATGCTTGTTCGATGTTCAGTTAAAAAATTGATCAGATTAACTTAGATTGGTTAAAAATATAACAGAAATAAAAACACTCGCTTTTTTGAAATATTCTTGGTGTTTGACGTGAATCAATCTCTAATAACAGTGTTTTGTGTCCTATTTTTTCTAAAACTTGTCTTTTTTGTATTTTACTTGCATATTTATCCTCCTATCACGAGAAAGTGATCAATGCGCTATAACGAGCTCGCTTAGGAGCTCTGTCTACCATACCAGGATGGGGAAATCCCGCTAAATGCACTTCCCAACGGCACTACAAGTAAACTTGCCGGCTTGTTCTCCACACTGTCCCTTTAATGCTGAGCGTCAAGCAGGGAAGCTGTGAATATCAATTTTAAAGTCATTGGTTTGACCCGACTTGGAACCAAACCCAAGTCCACAGCTCCCGAGGCAGACACTCTTACCACTCGGCCATCTGAGCTGTATGTGATTAAAGCTGGGAAACGACAAATGACATGGACGATAAATTCACTGGTCATGTGCTGACTCTGATGTGTGGATGAAATTGATGTTATTTTAGGTCTAATCTTTGTCGTCGACAGCAACGACAAGGAACGAATAGGAGAAGCCAAAGATGAATTGGCTCGTATGCTCAGCGAAGACGAATTGAGAGAAGCTGTGCTGTTAGTCTTCGCCAATAAACAGGTTACTAACATAAACTGCTTGGTGATAATGTGATTAAAATATTAATGTTATTGAAAGATATATTTTTTCTACCAGCTGCAGATTTGTGTTTTTTTTTTAACGAAATAAGAGTCAACTGTGAAAAACGAACTTTTGTATTTACGTCAAAATAAAAGATATGTTTTTTGCGTTGGATATTGATTTTTTGTGGCTTTAAGTCGTAATGACGATCTGCTTAAAATACAGTAGTGAAGCAGAATATCTGTCAAGGCGTGAGAGGCAACTTATGAGCGCTGCTAAGACAATATGACGACCTCTTGATATGTTTTGGAAGATAATTTGCATTGTTTGCCGTTCCCCCAAGTACTGCTGGGGTTGCAAGGCCTTGCATTGGCAATTTCAGTACGTCAACACTAGATCATTTTCAGTAAAAAGCACTTCATCGTCAAATGCTGCCAAATTGGAAAATACTTTTGATGATGCCATAAATGAAATGCTGGCCACCCTATGGCTGTCAAAGCATTGCTTTCTACAAGATTGTACGAAGCCAAATATTATTTCCATACTTATTTGAATAAAATCACTATAAAACGTAAAAACCACTACAGCCTTATTTATTTGAGTTGCTTCAGTTTTTGCCAATTCTTACTTAATGATGTAAAAGCAAAAAGTTTATGCTACTTAGTGCTTACTACCTGCTAGTACAACAGTATTAACCACAAGATTTTGCCTGTAGCTGCCATCAAGTCTTAATTTTTTAATTAAAAATCTTAAACTGTTTACCATTTCATTTTTATCCCGCTACAGCCTGTTTCACCTTTGTCGGCTCTTCAGGTGGTACGGAGTATCTTATTCAAGTACAATTTCCGTACTTACATACTTTTTCAATGCATGTTCATTCACTGTGTTGATTTATTTGTGGAGTGTTTTCTGGGATGACGTTGGTGCAGCGTAGCATCGGCCGTATTCAAAGAAAACATACGATTTCTAATCATACAAATTTGCTTGTTTGCCTCACCGGAAAAGCGACCTCAAGATTTACTGTAGATATAACGATAAGCGTCATCTTTGAAACGAAATACTTTGGTTGGCTGTGATAAGTGTGATATAGCAAAAATGAAGTTATTCCATGCTTTTTTTGAGTAGCTCTTCAAACTAAGAGTCTGTTACTTAAGCAAGAACTGATTGATGTTTCTTTCTTTTAGGACTTGCCGAACGCTCTTTCTGTTCAACAAATTCGTGAACAGTTGGGCCTAGACGCTGTTCGTGGTCGTCAGTGGTATATCCAGTCCACTTGTGCTACAACTGGTGATGGTTTGTACGAGGGTCTTGACTGGCTATCCAGCACGTTAAAGAAAAAGAAGGCGAATTGATAATGAAATACACTGTGCGTTTGGTCTATTATTTATATTACGCCGCGGGTAGCCGCATTCTTGCCCATTCATATAATACTGTGGTTTTCGATTGCTGCTCCTGTGTTTCTTTTTTAATTTTTTTGTTTACTGTTCCGTTTTGTCTTAAAAAGACCGGTGCAAATATAGATGATGCTCTATATTACTCTCTCTCTATGTTAACTGTTTGCAGGTAAAGTTACCGGTTGATTTTTATCATAGCAAAATGTACCTGTGATTAAAAACATAGTTCTCATTTAGAGTAACAGGACGAACGAAACAAAGTAAGCAACATGCAAGTAGTTTCACAGAAGCAATCCAGTTTCGTGCTAGATTAAACAATTCCAGAAATTTCACGCAAAAAAAATATTGGAAAAAGTCAGGGCCTAAAACAAGTACTATTTGCTGTAAATTGTATCCACAAACGCGGTCTGCGGAGCGGTTGTATGCTTGACCGACGCCCCGTTAACAGTGCTTCTGCCTTTCCCATCTGACGCAAAACATTTTGTCCAACACCATACCATCGAACTGCCGTGCGTTAACTCAAGTATTTTAAAAACCGAAAAAATAAGTGTAGTAATATTGAATTCACCTGCCGGTTAGCTCATTTGTTAACACAATCCTATTGGTGCGGGAGGTCTAGAGTTCGAATCCCGGGTCTGTCAAATCGGACACAGTGTCGCCACCGTTGCCACGTTTTTTCGGAGCTGTGTTGCCCAGGCGCTAAGCGCGGAGATTGGCCCCAACACTCGTTACACGCCACGGCGTAATACCGCGAGTGTATTGAAGGTTTGATTTTTTGCAGCGATTGCACAAGTGAATGGGTAGGAAAACTGTCGCATGTCTCGGTGTAGTCGGCAAAGGTGGAAAGTAGTTGTGTTTCAGCTTGTGATTAGGCTTATAAGTAGCTTACAACATTTCGCGTACGGAACAACACGAAAATACATGTCAATGTTATAAAGAATAAGAAAGCTTGGATCATCTTCCTTTTTCTCGAAAATACTCTGCAAGTTTTTCAACCGCTTCTACGCAAATGGAAGGCAACATTTTGTCTGAGTACATCGCCACAATGATCAGTGTGTTAGTTCGCGCGACAATTAATCCTTCGTTGATCTAAAAAAAAGTTTAAATTAGAAGTTGAAGATGAAATTAAGTCAGGTGGTTGCCATATGCAAAACTAGGTCCCAAAGAATCTATTCAGGTACGTCAGCAGGACGCTTGTACTAGGGGGGTGGACGTGGAAAGAGTTCTCCAAAAATAAAGTCTTGCCAATGACATCAAAAAAAGTCTTGCACGCCCCGGTGTGCGGAAACATGAGAGTGATCTCCAAAATTTAAGGTTAATCCGGGATAAGCATTTGTCCATGATAAGCGTTCTGCAAAGTGTGAGTAGCCTGTACAAAAAAGGCTGTGTGTTATGTTGGAATATTGTTTGAAGGCAATGCCCCTGTTCCTCCGTTTTGGAGACGGTCTTCTATCTATTCCCACTCGGTCTATACCAAAAGCGGACGCCTACAATGAAATCCTTCTGCTGTACAAGACATCTCGGGGGAACAAAGCAGGATTTTTAGTCCCTGTGGTACAGCAGGCTACACGATATTTTCCAACTGCGCGCACTTCCGAGCGAGCCAAAATGACAAAAGTAACAGTTGAAAAGTTCTATCTTGAGACTTTGCTCCAAAGCAGGGGTGGGCAAAGAGCGGCCCGCGAGAACATTTTATGCGGCCTCCGGGCACTTACAGAGATATATAAACTCCTATCGTGAATCAAGCTGAGGACTTTTTTTTCTTGTTTTTACAGCTCCGCGCTGAATGTCAATAAAAAACAGAACACGGTGGTGTCGTAGACCTTTTTTTTGCTCTTCACCGATCTTCAGTGGTAAAAATGGAACATTTGCGGACGTGAAGACCTTTTGCTCTTCTAATTACTGCGGCCCTAAAATTCTTTCAAATGCGGCCCTTCGTGTGAACATAATTGCCCATTTCTGCTCCAAAGCATGCTCTGAACCAGTTCCAATTTAATGAGTTTAGCGACGAATTTTATCAAAATTTGTATCATAAGGTGATCAAAATGACATTAATTGGTAGAAAATGTTTTGTAGCTCAACGACGGCCAGCGTTAGTTTCAAACTTTCATCTGTTGATGCTCTTACCGTTTTTGCGTAGATAGAATTTCGATCTGCTCGCACACAAATATAACTTTTATCCCCGAATAAAAAACCTTCTTTTCGGATCGTAGCACATTTCTTGAAGGCATCTTGAATCGCGACTATCTGGTCAGGCTGGATCTGAAATAAAACTATATCAGCTGCAGAAGCATATTTTGATTAATACACCAATCCAGGGTCGGATTAAGGGGGCAGGCTAAGGCTGTAGCCCCGGCGGGGCTCCCAATCGTGATAAAGGGCCCCTTGGTAAAGGGCATCTTCCAAAAAAAGATCTGTTCCTAGCGTCAAAATCAGACCTACAAAAAGGCATGGGGATCCCCCGAAATATTAGCCCCGGAGCCGCGCAAAGTCTTCATACAGGCCCACGATCAATCCCAAATGAATCTGACAATTATCTGGTTGTCTCAGCAGTATTTGTCAATAGTAGGCAACGTACGGTTAATCCAGGAACGTGGTTTTCAACCGGGATTCCGCGGAACCTTATGGTCCCGCCAGTAGTACAAGGTTCCACATGTTTACATTTACAATTTAAAGCTGGATTCAAGTAAATTAGTAAGTCAAATTAATGCACAGGGGTTCTTTGAGTTTCTGGAATGTTTCATTGGGTTCGGCTCCACCAGAAATGTTGAAACCACTGATCTGGAGCATGCACATCGTTGACGTCAAAAACACAAAATTAAGCTTTTTGCCCGCAAATTATCTCTCCCCAAAAGTTTTTTCTGCCGATGTTCTTGCTCAAGATTCATACAAATCAGAGCCTAAAAAAATTACCTTTGACCATTTTCTTTCTAACATGAAATAAAACGAAACCATCGCTAAGCAAGCATCTTTCACTTGATGCTATGATTTTCTGATGCGCTAAGTCAGCTGAATTGACAGCGCGATTTGAGAGCTGATCAAATACTTCGTCCTAATTATGAGAGTGAATGATATAAGAAATTGCTATCTATATTCCAAACAACCGAAAATAATATTACTAGTCTGCACGGATACAAACAAGAAAAGCCTGGCAAGATTAGTATCTGAATTGCCTGTGAGGATTGGTTTCTTTAGAGATCTACGTTATGAATGCAATTAGATTGCAGAGCGCTGATTATCACAGCCTTCCTTGATTGACGTCCAACACTAATCGAACAATGCACACAGACAACTGCAAAATTTACTTGTTCGTAGCGAAAAACACTTAATGGAATCCCCCATGTTTGAGAGGCAGAGAGGTGCTGGAGACACTCTTTTTCATGTGTGCTCTGTGGAATAGATATTTATTACTCTCACTTTCGCCAACAATTGGAACGTAAAGATCGACATAAAAATTAGGCACATCTCACAGTAAATCCTGGAGAAGCAGCTCTTTGTTCTTTTTCCTTTCTATCTATGATAGCGCAACTATCAACATGTTCCGTTGAGATGAGTGCATCATGCAGTAGGTTGGAAAGTTGATTTAATTTCACCCGGTCCTAGAAACACAATACAGATTTTCTTTTTGTCACTTCGTTATTTTGGCACCAATTCAACACTCTAAAATATCAAGTTAAACGACACTAAAACTACTTTGGAAATGTCGATCACTCCTTGGAAAAAGAAATGCACTTAATTTCCGCTCAAAGATGCATTCTTCTAAAGCTGCCTTGTATTTTGATGCACAATAATTACTAAACAGGTCAACAGGAAATCAAACTCCTGATGAGCTACCGATACTTTGCTCAGAAGCTGAAGCTGTACAGGGAAGATAAAACAAAAATGCCTAATTCACTCTAAATTGAAACAGAGAGCTTTTGATCTCCCAGCGTTAACTTTATATAAACTTTTTGTGATTCTGCTAAATATCACAAGCCTATAATTACTTTTTATACATCTGTAGACCGCAATGCGTCAAAGATAAATGCTATGTTCTCTAGCAATTACCACAGGCCTCATTTTTCTCATTTAATTCTTGTTATTAAAATTGCATGCTTTTGACATTTGTTGAAACAAAATGTTTCACAGATTTGCTAAGCCTAAAATGACCCTTGTTTTTATTTTGAAGCAATTTACCAAAAGCACTATATCATACTGCAATTTGGAAAATAAATAACCATAGAAACTCTATCACAAGCACCCTTTCCTTCACTTAAAATCAGACTGCTTATGCAACTAATAGAATGTCAGATAAAGATATATGTTTTTTCTTTTTTGTAGCTTCAGTTAAACTTCATAATTTATATGCTTGGCTACGTAAATTACCACAAATGCACTCCAATCCCCTAAGGATAAGCGGGTCTAGAAAGGTAAGCCATGTTACAAATGTGAAAACCATATTGTGTTTATCAATCATCAAACAACAAACAAAGGTCAATACCCGCCAAAACTCTTTTTCTTCAAAATGAAAATCACTAAAGCTAAGCTTGTTATTTTTACTCAAAGTAAACATTTTAACTCTAAAAAACCACCATGTTAACACATCTGTACGAGTAGACCATCAAGTACCAGTATATATCACACTACTAATTCAGTTGTACCAGAACCAGCAAAATAATAATGAACTTGAAGCATTGCTTAGTAGAACCTGTTTTATGAATCCAGAAACAGTAAATCTGCTGACTATTAATTCTGAACTTAATAAAAATACGGTAGGTCAATTTTACAGCAAATACAAACATCACTTTATCAGTCTAGATTTTGGTGATATATGGTACTCATTTTCAGGGGTCCACCCAGCAAATTTCAAAGGGGGGGAGTCTAAAACAAACCTCGATCCCGCACTCAGAAGCGGAGCCAGAAAATTTTGGTAGGGAAAATGAAATTTTGAATTAGGTTGAATATTAACTAAATACAAAGACATTAGATCCAAAAGAGACGTAAAACGCCCTTTGAAAAATGTTTTCATGTCTGCGGCGTATTCAGAATTTTCTTCAGTGAGGAGGCACCAAATTTTCACATTGTTTCAAGCGTAATTTTCCGGAAGAATCGTTTTGAATCATATTAAGAATAAAAAAGATTGTGGGGAAGTCCAGGGGCGTGCTCCCTCAAAAAATTTTTGAAAATTTACATACTGTAGTGGCTATTTTAATACTTTTTGAACAATTCTTACCCAAATTTTGTTTAAATGTTTTTGCCTTTAAATTTGAGTGTTTCACCAAATATAATGCATTTTGTTCGTATCTTTTCGACTATGCATGCTTTGGGTGTGAATCTTATTGTTATTGAAAAGGTTTGAAATTATGGAGAAATTGTATTCATCAAAAACATGTTTTAAATAGGCTGGTGGGGGGATGCATCCTCCACACACCCCCCTGGATCTGCCCCTGCCCGCACTGATAACAATGTCTCTTACCATTACCCCAACCAGCCGGTTTGGCTTTAGTATGATGTGGGGCAAATTCTGTCACAGCTGTTTTGAAATAACAGCACGTACTGCACTGGCACAATTTGGACACTTCACTTTAAAAACAAGGGTAAGGTTTTGACCCCCCCCCTAAGTGCGCCACTGCTCATTTCATACAGCAACTGTTTGTGCTTGAGGTTTGATTAAAAGCAGTGTCCAAAGCACCTGCCAGTTTTCATAACCAAAAGGCTGCTGCACCGGCAGCTTGTTTTTTTCTATAATGACATCGCTGTGACGTGGGATCAGTTTTCCCACGCTGCACCGAACTGCTTGTTTGTTTCTATAAAAGGCTGCCGGTGCTCTAGACACTCCCTAGATTAAATGTTAAGTCATTCCAATCACTCAAAAACAAGTATGTACAGTTTTGTTTCTTGAAGTTCAGCATTTAAGGGACAACATGGAAAAATATCAATAGTAGATGAAAGGCTCTCTTCTTTGCCATTGAAAATTAAGTATGTAAAAAAAATTCTCCATCTTAGAGTGGCACACTGCATGACAGGTGGCCAACAACTCCTATAGTTCAATAGCAACTCTTCACAAAAAAGAAATAACTTTAAAAAAATGCTGAAAACCGCCATGGTATTTTGAAGTGTCAAGCCAAATATAAAATAATTTGATTTTCTCCATATCCACATGAGCATGTAGATATTTTCCAAACTGCTGTCACCCAGCAATATTTACAGTACGAGAATCAGATAGTTTTAATATTCATCATGAGGTCAGCAAATGACGAGAGTTCTGTGCAATTTGCTTAGCTCATTTTAGAGCTACAATACTCTACAATAAGCCAACATAGAGATAATGGTAGGTCATGCATTCAATTAATAACACAAACAAGAATTTGCAAGACATTATGAACATCCTGCAACATAGTCTTAAATTTGCAATAATTTGCAAGACACACCAGTACATGAGTCACAAAAACTATGACCCCTTTAATTTTGGTATTGGCCATTTGTGAGGCTTGTACAAATAGCCAAATTGACTGTTTCATTATCCCTTCATGCTCTTTTCGGAAGCATAAGAGTATGACAAAGTAATAAAATATATCAAAGCAACAAATGCAATCAGCCAGTAAGAATAACCTCTTTGTTCAACTTAAGCTTTAAAAATGTAGGCCTACCGGTAGCTACTTAATTTAAGGCAGTTCAACTATTTGTACAAGCCCATAAAAATAACCATTTTGTTTATTTTATTATTTTTTCATGCTCTCTTCAGCTGCTCAAAAGCTTGTCAAAGTAATGAAGTAAGGCAGTGTCTATTTTACTGTTAATGCCAAAATACTGGTACTGATCGGCAAAAAAATATAGGTGTGTATACGCATGACTGTTTATTGGGTATAGCATTTATTTGCACCCCAGGTTTTGAGAAAATTAGCCAATCAGTATTTTGCCATTAACGGCTGAATAGGCACTTCCATAAAACAAACCAAAGTAACAAATGTTACTGGTACAGCCCCGTAAGCATATAATCTTTGCAATAAAACAACGTAACAGCTTTAATTCATGTTGTTGAGGTATCGATATCAATTCGAACTGAGAAAATTTAAATCAGTTCCAAACCTTAAATTAATTTCACACAAAGCACTTGCTGCAGACAATCAGTTAAGACTACCGATATCTGATTAACATGAGGTTTTGGTCGGTTGCCAGTAACTTCGCCACATGGTAACTTCGCCATAGTAACTTTGCCACATGGTAACTTTGCCACACTTTATTGCATCGAAAAACTACACTGCCTACACCGAAACAAGACTTTAAATCCCACGTTGTCATAAAAAATTTTATCGAGCTTTTCCGGTTAAATTTATTAAGGTAACATCGTCACATGGTAACTTCGCCACATAATCGAAACTGTGGGGAGAGGTGTGGGAGAAAGCATGGGGTCTTGGGGTGAATGGGAAGTGTGCTGGGGTGTAGGGGGAGGTGAGGGAAGCTGTGGGAAGAGGTATGGGGAGTGTGGCGGAGGTGTAGGGAAGTGTGTTGGGGTGTGGGGGGAGGCAAGGAAAGATGTGTGGGGAGTGGAAAAGTGTGAAGAGGGTTGTGGGAGAGTGTATGGGGTGAGTGGGAAAGTGTGTTGGCATGTGGGTAAAGGATGTGGGGAGAGGAATGGGGGAGGTGTATGCCATATGGAAGTGTGTTAGGGTGTGGGGCCACAACACACTTCCTCCCACACTTCCCCACATCTCTTCCCTCTCCTCACTCCCCTCACCTTTCCCTACATCTCCCCCACACTCCAACACACTTTCCTACACCTTCTCTCATACCTCTTCCCACATTTCCCCTTCCTTCCCCCACACCCCAACACATTTTTCTACTATTCCCACATCTCCCCTCACCTTCTCAAAGTACGGCGAAGTTACCATGTGACGAAGTTTCTGTGGCGAAGTTACCATGTGGCGAAGTTACTGGCAACTGTTTTGATCCATCATCAAATTTCAGGATGTGTTCTGCATGGGAGATCAGAGACCTAGCTCTATTTGCCTCAGAAAAATTGTCACTGGTTGATCATAGCTGATAGCAAGCACACATACTACATTGCAACACAAAAAATTGATCAGACTGGCGCACAACAATTAAGAAATAGCCAACTTACCGGCACTCCTTTGATCTTATAACGATCCTGTTCAATCCACATATCAGCCATATTTACAGTAAACAAATACTTTCTTAATCTCGCGTTATTTTTAATGTTGACACCATAAACACTTTCGAAATAAGTTATTCTTTAGTTAACAGATAACTGAATTGCATCTTTTGTTATCACTCAGTCAAACGATAAGCTGAATAGACTAGTCTACCAATTACAATGTGACCTTTGGAGCTTCTGGATCTGACAAAACAAAGCGTCGCTAGTTGCCGGACGACTAACAGTGCTTCCAATTATATTTTAATTATAACCGGTTGATCCAAAACAATAACAATCAATCAATCAATCAATTCGTTTTTATTTCCGCACCCCATAACGTTAGAAACACACGTTCATAATAAGTATTGGCCAAGCGCGGAAAATGGCACACGCAGCAAAATGGGTAATCGTTGAAGCATGCTCTTCAAAAAAACTAGGCATGGCTGCGTGACCCTAACAAAACAAAAAAACAAATGGATTTAACTACAAAATCACACGCACATAACGAACCAACACAGAAACAAAATTAATTAATTAGAATGCCATGCAAACAATCGTATGGTGCTTTACAAAACAAACGATAAAAAACAAAAATGTTGGGGCTCGAGTTGTGTGGAAGACATTTCCATCTACTGGTTACGTAAAAAAGGATAGAAAACTGTTTCACATTCAACTACATGCTGTTTTCGAGGCATAAAAAACACGCAAAAGTCTCTGATTTTTGCGCTAAAAAACAACTCAGCATAAATGTTTTATAAATTTGCGACGTAACGTTGCGTATTTTTACGACAAAGCTTTCGAATTGAAAGTGAATAAGGCCCGCTGAAAGGATCATGCAATCAATGCGGCCCGCTATGCTTTACCGGTTCCCCACCCCTGGTTTAGTGATTACTTTTTACCTCTAAAAAATATCCATTGTCACAATACAGGAAGCGCCTCTTTAAATAAACATTTTTTACCATTTTTTTCTACAAACAAAGCTCAAACGATCATAAATAGCACAGGAGTTAAAATTTGAAACAAACTACCAGTTTCACTTAAAAAACTTTCTTATAAAAAATTTATCCTTGAGTAGGCTCAACAACTCCTAGCAAACTATGGGTAACTAATTTTAATCCTTTCTTTTTATTTTAAAATGTACTCATTTCGAAGTTCATCTTTTGATTGCCAACGCATATTCTTAAATAGAATTTGCTAGAGATTGATTAGCCTACTTATATTTTTTTAGTTGTATATAATTTGTACTCGTGTGTTGTGCCGTACTTATTGTACTAATGACTCATTCTTTATTTTTAAGACTATGCCCTTGCTCGTTGACTGGTGTAACTTCTTAGCCTTGTTAAAGTGTGGTGCAGTAACTCGATGAACAATTTGCTCCTTTACTGCTTCCGTACAAGCATTTTTTGACGTAAAAATAAATTCTGTTTTGTTCTGTTATAATCTAGAAAAAAGAGTGACGTTTGATTTTTATCAAAAAAGCTATTTAAGCGCATAAACGTACTCCTGGTTAAAATCATTAAAAATGAATGGTCACATCATTTATTTATCTTAAAAAATGATCAAAGTATGTAATTTTAAAATATAAGAGAGTTTGGAAAATTTCAGGGGGCATGTATAGGGGAATTAGCAACATCTCAGACAAAAAATTTTTTTTGCATCGTGATTCCGTTATGGGATAGCATATTCTACGAGGGATTTGAAAAAAAAGGATTGGTCATGATTACTGGGGCCTATAGAAGTGCTTAACTGTACTTTTTTGTATTTAGTCAGATATATTTATCCTCCTATCAATAGAAAGCGATCAAAGCGCTATAACGAGCTCCTGGGGTGGCTTGTGTGTAGGAGCTGCGTAGCTGCAGCACCCCGAAAACAAACTAGACAAAAAAGCTGATTTGTTGAATTAACTGCAGCCTGTTTCTAAAATTATTCAATCGGTTTCTTCTATTTCATATTGAAGAGTTTTTCCTAAGCCTCATTTACGCCTACGACTTTTCGAACGTAAATAACAGGAATTTGTTTGCGCAAGATTTTTTTGCAGCTTGTAATCGTACATATTTGGCAACACTGTTCGGGCCGCAGTGACGTAATTGATTCGAACAGCACCAGAGGTGTACAACGGAGCCGGATCCGAATTTTTAGAACCGGAAATCTGGCTGTTGCTTCGGATCCGGATCGGGATTATGATTTTTTGGCTTTTTCCGGATCCGGATTTAATTTTGGGTGATGACCACCGATTTTAAAGTTGCTGCTTGCTGGTTTATAATTGATCAATTTTCATTTCTCAGCTTTGCTCCTTTAATCGTTACACTGGGTATATTAATATGCTACCAGTATTAGGTATATAGGCCTACTGTATATGTAATTTGTATATAATATCAATACAGGATTCGAAATCGGATTTTGTTTCCTGAATTTTTTAGGATTCGGAGTCGGATTCGGAATTTAACTCTTCAGATAAGGATTAGGATTCGGATTGAAATTTTTAGACTCCAGACACTTCTGAACAGCAGCAATTGATGTTGCCGGTTAGAAAACAATAAACGCTTTTATTTCTAAATTTGTGAAAAAAATCAGTAGTCTCTCAAAAAAAATTGTCATTTAGAAGGCCAATATTAGAAGTAGTTTTTGCACAAATTAGTCAAATACTTGTTTTAACTGTTGTTTTTGAAATGTGCACTTTTTAAAAATTAAGGAAAAAACTGTACGTAATCGTAATCAGCTTGCACATTAAAATAGAGTGAAGCTGCAAACATTTTTCCCAAGCTTGCAACACCAAAGGTCGATTTCTTCCTGATTTTCTGTTTTTGGTGTATATGAATGCTTAAAAAACACCAGACAGATATACAGGTATTACAACACTAGCGTAGCCAGGACTTTTCAATGGGAGGGGTTGAGAATGACGTCACGCGTGACCATGTGTTGTACAATAACAAAGATGGCCTCAAATTTAAGAGAAATGTTTCAAACCTAAAAATACCGAAGGCAGTTAAGGCACAATTATTGTAACAAAGTCAAAGGAATGCTTTCTGGTAAAACTGGTGAAACGATACTCAAATATTAGCGATTTAATTCTTTTTTTGAGCTACGTAATCATTTTTGCTTGAAATCGTTAAAGGCCCGTCTACACTATGCTTTTTTTAAGCACTTAAGCTTGAAAGCCCAGACTTTCGGTCGCCAATCTTGGTTTCTTTATTGTCATTGTCGGAACAATCGGCTTGCTCGCTTACTTCAAGAAATAATGAAGAGAAAAAAAACGGAGCTGCCTAAGCGCTTAAAAAGCTCGTAGAGTAGACTTTTTTCTACGGAAGGTCTGCCTTTAGCCTTTTTTCTACGGAAGGTCTGAGGGGCCGAGAGCAGTTGCGTGTACAGGAGCGGCACTGCCTTGCTAATAAAATTGCGTGATCGGTTCATAGGCATAACGGCAAAGAACAAGATTCAGGAAACAACGCTACGTAATTCTTGTTATTATGACAATTACGAAACCAGGTTATCAATAACAAAGTATCTTGCACTTTGAAATAAATATCAGAAAAAGAAGTAAGTATGAAGTCATTTCAGTCTCAAAAGAGTTATAACTTTTCCGTACCGGGCTACGCCACTAAATTTAAAATTTTATAAACACCACACCCGAGTATTAAACTATCACAAGAGGGTAACACTTAAAAGTGAACTCTGTGCTGTTTCATACTTCTGTTCTGAATGTAGGCTACTAGGGTCGCCACATTTTCACTGCGCAAAAGAAGGACAGGTTTTTTGAGGGTCATCATGTCCGTAGATGTCCAGTTTTCTGCCTAAAAACAAGTAAAGACCACAAAAAAGGTCATCACGTCCGCAGATGTCCACTTTTCCGCCCAGAAGTGAAGACCAAAAAAAGGTCATTACGTCCGCAGATGTCCATTTCCCCGCCCAAGAGCAAGTGAAAACCAGAAAAAGGTCATCACGTCCGCAGGCCCGTAGTTTGCATTGAAACTTCCCAAAATTTTTCGTGGAAAAATGATTTGACATGTTTTCACTGTTCATAATGCCGAAAAGCATTTGACCATTTTTTGGCGTCTTCGGAAGACAATTTTTTTTTTGGTCAAAAAGGAGGGCATGTCCTCCATGAGGAGAACGTATGATAAGCCTAGAATGTACAATATTCCTGCGCCGCTTATCACCCCTTAAATCGAGTCTAAATCGAGTCCCTAAACCAATCGAGTTTATCACTATAGGCCTATCACTAAATCGAGTTTATCATTCCCTAAATCGAGTCCCTAAATCGAATCTTTTGGAAACCTCCTCTGGCAACGCTTCCAATTAACACAAAATAACCGACTTGGGCCAGCAGTTGCGGATACTTGCTAAAAGTGTGGGACTTTTAGCAGTGCCGTAGCAGCTCAACTTTGGCCCCCCCCCCAAAAAACCCTTTCAAGTCTCCAATACTTAGCTTTCGGTATGAATTGTTTTAGGTTTTTCCAGGGGTAACAACTCAGTTTCTCACCACAATGCGAATACTGTGGTAAAATTAAAACATATAACGCGTTGTCACTGAGTAAAAATAAAAGGTGTAATTTTAAGACAAGTTTGTTACACCCAATTCATTTTCCATTAAAATCGTTTAGCTCAGGGTTTTTCTACCTTTTTCTGCTCATGGCCCACTAAAATGATAAAATATGATGGTGGCCCAATAACTTTTGCTAAAAGGTACAAAGTCAACGTGATGGCATGATTAGGGAATGCTGATGTCGCTCTCTAGTCAAGCTCTGAGGCCCACTGTTGGGCCATGGCCAATAAGTTGAAAACCTCCGGTCTAGCTAGAGCGCACTTTTTCGTACACAGATGTTCTTTTGATAGCATCATAATCTGGAGATCGGGCGCATTAACTTTCGATTGACAACATGGCCAGTGAAGAACCAATCGGATGGCCGAGTGGATAGAGCGTGTGCTTCTGAGCCTGAAGGAGTGAATAGACTGAGGATTTGATCACTAGTCAAGTCAAACCAATGACTTAAAAATTGGTATTCACAGCTTTCCAACTAGACATTCAGCATTAAAGGGATAGTGTTAAGAAAGCCGTCAAGTTTGCTTGTGCCGTTGGGAAAAACACTTAACGAGATTCCCCATCTAAGTGCGGTAGGTAGACAGATGGCCGGCAACTCCTAAGGGAGCTCGTGTAGCGCCCCATTGCTTTCTGTGATAGGTGGATAAAAATACCAACAAATGGAAAGAAAAAAGATAGTCTGCTGTTTGCCATATTAGATGTAATAAACGTTTTAATAAATTTCAGTTTTCTGAAGCTTTGTTCAGCACTGGTAACAGTAACAACGCATTTTGTAAACTCGAGAAGCAAGGCAAGCGAGCACTTACAGGTATTACTATTGAATTAAAAGTTCAACGGTATTGAAGGGAGACTGCCAAACGAGCTTGTGTCGTTCTAATCAGCAACCATCTGATATAAATATCAAATGCAATAGACTCCAGCCGTGAATCGAACCCATCGCAAAGAATCTGAACCTGCGTGCGGTATTGCCAGGTCATATTGCTGACAATGGCTGTTCATGCACGAAGCTGCTGGGTGTAAACAGCAATGCAAAGATAGAAGCGACATCACATGTCAGCTTAAAACTTTCTAGTATCGACATAATAGCCTGGTCCACCAGTTGTTTTCAAAAGTTTGCTTTGAATCTCTTCCTCAGAAGCTGTACGGTATAGATTTGCATCGTAACTAAACATTCTCTTTTTCTATTTTCATTCTCTTCTTTTTTTTACTTTTTGATTGAGGAAGACCGGACCAATGTCCAATTCCTGCGCTATTTCAAAAGCACACGTTTTCAAAGTAGCAAATCCTTTTTCAATGGACTTTTGTATTCGATGTCAGATTATGGTTGCTGACACAGAAATAGGGTAGGATTGAATTTAATTTACCGATCGGATGGCCGAGTGGATAGAGCATCTGCTTCTAGATTGGTGGACTCCGGGATTCAATTCCGGGTCCGGTCAAACCAATGACTTGAAAATTGGTATTCACAGCTTTTTTGGTTGACGTTCAGCATAATGGATAGCGCGAAACAAGCGGCAAGTTCGCTTGTTGTGCTGTTGGGAAAGGCACTAAACGGGATTACCCCATCTAGGTGCGGTAGACCGATGGTCGGCAACTCCTAAGCGAGCTCGTATAGCGCCCCGTCGCTTTTTCATGATAGGAGAATAAAATTGCGAATAAATAAATAGATAAAATTTTAAATCTGCTCACAAGGTGTTAATGAATTTGAATTTAATTTTTTCAAGAGGAATGAATTTGAATTTAAGCTTTGAAAAATGATTGCATCCAACTCTGCACCGGCCTCCTTTTTCAAGTCCTACGCGCACTCTTACACACAGTGTATTGTTTATGACATCATTATGCAGTTTATGACGCTATTTGAAAGTAAACGATAGCGAAAAGTTTTAAAACTGAAATATATAGAATCTGAGCGCAAAAAATCCCATTCAACGCGATTCGCCAAGCAAAACTTTGTTTTTGAATTGATGCAACTTCGGGTCCTTCAAGACAATTTGGGGCCCCTTTTGGCAGTATGGGCCCCCCCCAATTGGGGGGTTTGGGGGGCGGCTGCTACGGCTCCGACTTTTAGGACAATTCTTTAGTCTCTCGAAATGTAACCCACTTGCGAGAATGCAACTTCGACCGTAGTCATGCGTTGTCACTCTGGATAAAAAGAGTGAAAAGCCCGGTAGACGGTAGTGATAATTTGACAAATTGGAGTCTTCTAAATCTTCTTTTCCTCAAGTAACAGGTGTTGGTTTAGTGATAAAATTTTTTATTGAAATTTAATCAAAAAAAACAAGATAAAATATTAAACCAAAAAAAGGCACAACGTAGACCACCCCTACAAGCCAGCTCAATCGAATCACGCCACCAACTTCTGCTCACCCTATAACTTACGTTCGGGAAACATAGGAAATGAGCAAACGACATCATATACAAAAGCAGATAACCGGAACAATGAGCCAAGGGATATATTCTAGAACTTTCTGAATGAGCCAATAGCAGCGAAGCGAAAAATAGGAAAATATTAATATTTGGGCGGTAAACTGACATTTTCATCAAGATTTAATGTGAACCAACGAGCCAAGTTAAAAATTAGGTGAATATTGCTAATATGCGAATAAGCGTCAAAAATAACTTGAAATTTATGTAATAAGCGCTCGAAAGACTGGAATAGTTGGTACGGTCAGGACCGGATTAAGGGTTTCTGAGGCCTGGGGCTATTTGGTAGTCAGGGGCCTGTTTTGTCCCCGTCAGTCCTAGACCTGCTGAAATATGTAACCTACATACCAGTATTAAACACATTCAAAAAACAAATTTTCTGAACCTATTTTGCACGTACAAAGCTTTAGAAGATGTCATACCGCAGAGCCCCAATTTCCGCAAATACGCTTTCTATTTGTTGTTTTGTAAGTGATTCTACGATTAGTTTTCCCCAAGCCATGCAAAGTTTGCGTTAACCTCCTTCACAGCCTCTATTTCAGGGATGGCAAACCACTGACCCGCGGATCACCTAGTGACCCACTTGTAGTTTCAAAAATATTACGAAGAAAACGGTGACGAACATCAACGTAGTGAAGAAAAGCTTATCTTTCCATACTGCGGCATTGAAGACGGGAAGCTGGGTATTTTTGAGGTGAAGATCCTTTTTTTTTGTTCTTTGCACAGATTTCGGAAGAACTTGGGTTCAAGCCCTTCGTTAATATGATTACATCCACAACCCACGTTTTTTCTTGTTTCGGTCTACGACCTTAAATTTGATCCACCAATTAAAAAGGTTTGCCATCCCTGCTCTATTTCGTATCCTAACGTCATTTTACGAAAATTCGTACGGCATTTTGTGTGAAACCATAAGTCTATGGTGAAACCATCTTTAGTTTACGCTGCTGTCTATGAATTATGCAACGAAATAATCATAATTAATGACTCGCTAAAACGACGACATTTCTTCGGAGCTGCGTTGCCCTGCAGGCTCTATGTCACGTGGATGGACCCCCGCTACATGTATCACCCTTCCGCGTAATCTTGAGTTAATGAAGATTTAGATCAGGGTTGGGGAACCTGCGGCCCGCTTAAGTTTTGAATGTGGCCCGCGTCAGAACTTTAATTGTAAAGTGTACAACAAAATGGTGGAATATAAAACATTAAGATTTCTTAAAAACTGCGTCACATTTAACTACATGATACAGTATATATTTATAGCATAAAAAACGCGCAAAAGTATCTGATTTTACGGAAAAAAAACAGCTCAGCATGAATGTTTGCGACGAAATATTGTGCCTTTTTAAAGCGAAATTTAACAATTAAAAGTAAATGTGGCCCGCTGAAAATATTATGCTGTGCTTTACCGGTTCTCCACCCCTGATTTAGATTGATTTCCTTCTAGTTACCGGATAGAACGTTACATCACACACTGTAACCGATGCTGGGCTATTGATAGTATTTGATTGTGATTTGTTTCAAAATTTACACAGCAATGAACATTCATATCAATCATCATTTTATTTATTCAGTTTAAATTCTGTTTCGAAAACCGTTAAATTCGTTGTACAATATGCTGCAGAACAATCATATTGCGTCGGAATGTTTTTATATACATTGTTTGGCATTTTTTTGCTTCCTGCAATTTTGACCCAAAACATAGAGAGATTTGATTTGTTAGGAGGGGCTGGAATAATTTCAAAGCTGGCTTCTGGACCCTGTTTCCTGCTCCGATGAATGCCTCAGCCGTTGGGCTGGTAACGCAACACTGGTCCGAATCTCGCAACGTAAAGTATGTCCAAATCTCACAAACTCGTAATCAGTCTTCTTGGATTTCGTTTACTTGCCGCAGATCTTGTGATTTAAATTCAAGAGTAAAATCATTGAAACTTTTGGCGTTGATACAATCTTGAATCACTCACTTAGCCCTAACCTAAACTGGATAGATTAGGCCTATAAAGATTTGTAATTCGTATTCAACTTTAAAATAAAATAGTTGATTGATGAAAAAATCACTTAGTTGTTCATAATAAGTTGTAATCGAGAGGCCTATTTTGGTCGGTGGGCCTGGGGCTGCAGCCCCATCAGCCCCCGCCTTAATCCGGCCCTGGGTACGGTAGTCAATACCAAGCGGAAAACTTTGCATAAAAAGGTGGCTTTAATTTACTAAGCCAGATATGAATATGATCAGACACGAAATGCAGTGAATAAAGTAAAAATTTTAACGACGCATGTGCTTCACTACGGTAAATTCGCCACAAAGAGTAGTAAAAGTATCTAACGCTAAATAGAAAGTCAGAAAGAGACGTAAGTACTGGGGCGTATCCAGGGGGAGGGGGGGCTGGTTTTTTTTTGTTTTTTTGCTGTTTTTTTATTTTTTGCTTGTCTTTGTTTCTTTTTTGTTTTTAATTATGCATCACAAGACTGTAGGCTATATAATAGGCCTACTTCAACTGTTTGAATATACCGATACTCTGAATATGGGCAGCTTGACTTGGATGACCATGAAATGGTCTTGCGCTGTCCTGCTTGTCACTGAGTAGTTGCTTGTATGAGTGATTTCTTTGTTTGTTGCTTATGCTATTTTCCTGATTTCATTGTTGTTGGTAATTATTTTTCGTGCAAACGAATAAGTTTGACTTGACTTGACTTTATTTTTGTATGAAAAAATTTCATTGCTTAATTGCTGCATGACACTAAAAGCGCTAAAGGGTTGACCAGCATGAAGTTTCTACAGCAACCACAAAGCACTTGAGAGTTGAGACTTCCGTCTACGCTTCGCGATCAGCCTTTTTATACGTACGTAAGTGTTGAGATTTTATTTTTATCCAGTATCCAGTCCATTAGAACCCTAACAAAAGCATTAGCCGATTCAGATTAATAGGCTATGACTATCTTTGGGTTAGAATTCAAGCATTACCGGTTCTGACTACCGGTACTGACTTCTTTTATAACAAAAAGATAGTCTACAGTTTTGTTTTCTAATTTCAGTTTCTGGTTGAAAAAAGCACCTTCGAACCTTGCCTTCTAGCTTCTGTCAAACAATTAAGCACGTTTAAACAACAAAAAAAAGATTGCTGATCAACTGGCCATACTTTGAATATTGCGGGTTGATTACCAGTACTGGTAGATTTGACATTTGCAATGGATCAAAATCAAAAAAGCAAAAAGAAGTTCATAAAGTTAAGACCCAAATCAGGCGGTGCAATTCAACTTTTTTCTGAATTCGATGAAGATAAAATGCAGCTCTACAAGGTAATCTTAATGCGTTTGATTAAGTTCAACATGATGTTAGTACTGAATACCGGTTTTTGAAAAAGCGATGTTTTGAATTCATACCGGTAGGATGTCAGTGGCATTTTTTGCTTTGCTTATGAGTAATTTCAAGAAGTTTTGACTCATGCAGATTACTTGGTGGCCTAAAACAGGTGGCTGGAATTTGAGGATTAGTCTAAGGTACAATCTACTGTTAAAAAATAGGCAGCAGGCATTTTGCGGTTAACAGCAAAATAGCCTAGTTTGTAAGTCTATTTTGTCTTCAGTTGATTGATCCTGGATAGTGTATGTATGACTGCTAATGGAAAAATAGACACTGCCTTAAAAATATTTTTCGTTCTACATTTAAAGGTTTGATTTTAACATTTCCAAACAGTAGACACTTAGCAGGTCGTTACTTGGTCATAATTTGTCTTTCTTCTGAAGAATAAATTTTAATACTGATAATGATAATAATAAAAACAGCTTTTAATAACCATTTGAACTTCTGTACCGGTAGTTTCTATTGTTTCTCTGTTGCAAGCGACCAAACATACATTTATAAATGCAATGCTTTCAACTTGTTGGTAGGCCTAATCAGTGGCGCACCCAGGGTAGGGTTTGGGGTGTCGAACCCCCCCCCCTTTTGAAACCAAACCTTGTGTTTGAAGTGAAGTGTCCAAACTATACAAATGCAGTACGTGCTGTTATTTCAAAATAGCTTTGACAGAATTTGCCCCGCATCATACTGAAGCCAAATCGGCTGGCTGGTGTGTTAGTAAGAAGACATTGTGATCAGTGTGGGCATGGGTGGATCCAGGGGGATGCACCCCCCCACCTGCCATTTTCAAACATGTTTTTTGATGAATACAGTTTTTCCATAATTTCGACCTTTTTTGATAACAATAAGCCTGATGCTCTAGGCATGCATTATCAATAATGTATGAACAAAATGCATCATATTTGGTGAAACATTCAGACTTAGGGTTAAAATTTTTAAACAAAATCTGCCTAAAATGGTTCAAAAAGTGCTAAAATGGCCACTACAGTATGTAAATTTTCAAAAATTTTCCTAGGCAGCATGCCCCCGGACCCCCCTAGAGCTTTTTTTATTCTCAATATACTTTAAAATGATTCTGCCCGAAAAAACACGCTTGAAAATATGGCAAATTTGGGTGCCCCCTCCTTGAAAAAATTTCTTGAATATGTTGCAAACATGAAAACATTTTCAAAGGCCTTCTTATGCCTTTTTGGGTCTAACTTCTTAGCATTTAGTTAACACTCAAACTAATTCAAAATTTTATTCCTCCCCACCAAAATTTTGTGGATCCGCTTCTGAGTGCGGGATCAAGTTTTTTTAGAACCCCCCCTTTGAAATTTTCTGGATACGCCCCTGGGCTTAACCACCGGCGCAGCCAGGGGGGGAATAGGGGGACCAGTTTCCCTTTTTCAAAGTGAAGATTTGAAAAAATTATTGAACAATGAAATCCCCGTTTAAAATACTATTTAACTGGAGCATGACCATTGTTTAAATCGCCAGAAAAGCGGGGAGAGAGGGAATAATTTGTTGAATGATCAATTGAATCAAATTTTTGTGAATAAACATGGTTCAGTGGCGTAGCAAGGGGGGCGGGGGGGCGACATTTTGGATAAGCTTTATGAAATTATTTTTCTAAATTATTTTGAACAACTATTACTGGGCTATATCGCTTATTTGCTAATCGTAAATCATCTTACTGTGTTGCCCAGTGCCCAGGCGCAAAGTTGCGGAAATGGGCCCCGCCATCTCGTTTACGCTTTAATTGGTGTATTCCCGCGAGTATAAAAAAGATTTGATTATAATGTGTATTATGTCATAATTGCGCACTGTTTTCTTCTTAGTATTTACGTTATTTGAATCGCTCACACTGATTGATGATGTCCAGAATTATCCGGTGTTCTCCCCGTCAACGGAGGTGGCCGGATTCACCCCATTTGACTGCATTTCCATACCGCCCGTCTCCATTTCTCTCGATCCAAGGCATCTTCCTTTTCTAACCCCAACTTCTTCACTTCTTCTTCAACTTTTCTCTTCCATGTGCCTTTTGGCCGACCTCTTCTTCTTTTACCCATAACTTCCAAGTCTAGAGCCTTTCTCAAGATGTTACCATCTTCCCTTCTCAGCACATGGCCATACCACCTCACAGCATTCGCCTTCGCTATCATTTCCAACGACTCAACCAAACCCAACATCTCCATCAATTCTTTCGTGATTTTCTTGTCCATTAACTTAACACCACACATGGCTCTCAACATAGCTCTCTCTGTTCTTCTCAAAATCGCAACTTCTCCTTCCGTTAATCGTGCGAATGCAGTAGGCCTATAGGCAGTATAGGCAGTACTGCGCAAGTAATATGGGTGCACGCAGGGGGGGCCACGGTGCCATGGCCCACCCCTTTGGCTCTGTATTAAGGTGCTAAAACCTAACTTTCAGTCTATAATTTCTCAAACTAATAACGGTTGCAGCCTCCTTTCACTTATTTTAGCCAAGCTTCTGCTTTCAGACATAAACTCCGAAAATGTTTTTGCATTGCCTATAGTGACTGCCAGTGGCGTAGCCACCTAGGGGGGTTTGGGGGTTACAACCCCCTCCCCATTGAGCCTCAAATGACGTCATACATAATCGAAACTGTGCGCACAAAATGCATCATTGGTGAAGCACTCAAAGTTAGGGGCTAAAAATATGACAAACTTTCCTTAAAAATTGTTCAAAAAGCACTAAAGTGGTCATTGCAGTATACAAATTTTCAAAAAATTTTCGGGGAGCATGCCCCCGGACCCCCCTAGAGTCGTTTTTGGCACTTAAGTTGCTTAAAAATAACTCTGCCGGAAAAAAAACGCTTGAAAAAAGTGGCGAAAATTGATGCCCCCTCCCTCAAAAAATTTCTGAATACGCCCCTGACATGAACCATTTTCAAAAGGCTTATTTACGCCCGTTTCCGAGTTTAAACGTCTTTGCATTTAGTTAACATTCAACCTAATTCAAAATTACATGTACCCCACCAAAACTTTCTGGATCCGCTCCTGTGTACAACGGATAATCAAATGTGAAGTCATTCTCAACCCCCTTCCCCCCATTGCAAAATCCTGGCTACGCTAAGGGTGACTGCACTCACTGCATGCCCTTTCTCGATATAACAGTGTGTTAAAAAAGAGTGTTTTTTTATGTGAAAACCGCAAAAATTCTTTGGCAGCTGTTAGCTTCCGGCGGCTGGGGGCTTCGCCCCCAGACCCCCGATTATGCTCTCTTCCTCTTTGGCCAAATCCTGGGTACCCCACTGCATTTGGGGGCGGCAATTTCTTGAACCGCCCCGGGCGGCAGAACCTCTAGCTACGCCACTGCATGGGTTGTAATTAGAATAATGCCGTTGTGTCGACAACGTGCCATATTGTATTGTCATTGCGCAGAATTGACTGCCCTCACCACTTACACTACCAAACGCAACAAATGATCAACTGCTGTCACATTTTTTTTGCTTAAATGCGTAATTAGCGCAGGAATAAACAGCCAGCAATCAGCAACAATTTTTATTGACCGAAAACAAAAGGATGCGAATCATTTGTTTTTCTATTCCAAAAAAGATAGCGGTACGCAATAGAGGCTTTTTCTCGAATGAAGTTTTTGTATATAACTTGAGAAAACAAAGCTCAATCAGGCCTACCCCTCGTCCTCAGGTCGGTATTTAAAATTTCTATTTAATTAAAGAACTAAAGATGAAATTATTTCCTTATAAGCTGCTAGAAAATTGCTTTGTTCTTGAAAAAATGTTTAATGCATAGATGAAGCAAGCAATCATCGGCTACGCTAATAACTGCTTCAGATCAGGGGTGACGAACCTCTTTGCTATAGCGGGCCGCATAACTTTTTAATCATATACTTGTCATGGACAACCGAAAGTAATAGCTTAAAAATCCATTGGAACCATGCAGCTGGAGTATTGAACTTAATATTGAAGCATGAAACAATAAAAAGAACAAAAAAAATATTTAATAAATTTTTTTAATCAGCCTGAAATTTGGAACTTTTTTTGAGTTACCTAGCGCTTTTTGCATCTACAATCTTTCGTTTTTTTACTGAAACATCGAAATAAAAGGCTAATTAAATATTGATTGAAAAACAGCAAGCTGTAATATTTGCATATATGGTACTACAAGTTTACCAATTCATTTTTGCAAACTTACGTAATCCCTACTACTGTAAGGCAAGCTAAGGTCTCACTCAAGTAGTTACTCGTATTCTGCTCACTATACTGAAGCTGCAACGGACCACGAGTTATGTTATTAATATTACATAACAATGGATGAACTGCTGAATCTTGAAACAAATGAAAGGCTTGTACTGAACGTTTGTACATGATCCCTGTGTGACACGCGCGTGGTTCAATTGAGGGCTCAGCTTTTAATATTGCATCGCAAAGATGAGACGGGGAAAAATAAAGTTGAAAAGTACATATTTATTTTTTAATTAGTTGCATATTTATTATTTAGTTGCGTAGTACATGGTCTCGCATAGTAGCCTATAGTATATGGTCTATGCATAGTATATGGTCTCCTCCTATTCATTTTTTATTATTTGGTTGCATAGTATACGTTTTATTTATTTAGTTGCATAATTTATTTTTTACAATTCGAAGTGAGGCTCAATCTCCTCTGGCAGAGTGCTCAATAACTATCACTAGCTAGAGCTTAATTTATATTTATTTGAATAGAATCACTACAAATTCATTAAACCACAACAGCCTGTTTCGCCGTTACCGGCTCTTCAGGTGGTTATACAGTAATCTAAATAAAATGAAAAAAAATAATAGTTTTTAATCTAAATAAAAAAAATTATGTTTTTGTTTTTTCATTTTATTTAGATTACTGTATAACCACCTGAAGAGCCGGTAACGGCGAAACAAGCTGTTGTGGTTTAATGAATTTGTAGTGATTCTGTTCAAATAAATATAATTTATTTTTTATTTAGTTGCATAGTAGTGGTCTCGCCAAAATGTTCGCAGGCAGCAGGAAATTCTTTAGCGGGCCGCATGTTCGTCACCTCTGGTCTAGATCTTAGCTCAAGGCTTCAAAGCTAAGCGAGAATCCGTTTCACCGGGTGCGATTGATAGCTACAGTCTGAGAGCACATCACGAGTATGTTGACGTCAGCGATGAAATCCTAGTTTACATTAGACATTACACCTGCAACTGCGATAAACGCAGCGGGGCAGTCAGTGGTATCAGCGCAGTTGCACAGGTGCAGAAAAGCGGTGAGAGAAAAAGCGGGCGATTTTTGGCTACTTAACGGAGAAATAAGAGCGCAGAGATTAAAAATAGTGTAACTTAACTAAACTCGAGCATTAACAGTTCAATTGTTGCAGAGGCATAGAATACTTTTGAATTACTTATAGCCAGGGCTGCGAACTCGATCGAATTTTACTCTAGTTCGAGTTCAACCTATTTTAGCAAGTTCGAGTACTCTAATTTAATTATGTTCGATTTCGAGAAAAATAAGCCTTTTCGAGTTCAGGCGGATGAATATCCAAAATCGAGACAACTTTTTCACCGCCGGTGCTCATGCAATTAAGAAGATAAAAATATTTCGCTCGTGCAGCAGGTTCAAGACTATACCTCAGCTGTTTAGTGCCATGGAAATGGTCAGTGTTGTGGTCACAATTGAACAACAAACTATATTTCGCAGTTTATTTCTTTTCAACAATTTAAATATCTTTCTAATGAACTCGAACAGTTTTGTTTGAGTTCAAAACAAAATATTTTTTCGAGTTCGGCAAAATGATCGAGTTCTTTCGAGTTCCCAGCCCTGCTTATAGCGCAACAATGGAGTCAAATCACTCATTCTTTAATATAAAGTGATATAGGCCTGACTGAAACCTCTAAGTGTTATTAATTCAAAGGAAAAAATTGTCTCCCCCCTTTTTTTTCAGTCTGGCTGCGCCGGTGGGCCTAGCGTAATTAAATTTCGTCAGACTTGTATAAGTTGCATTGCATATTGCAATTTTAGACATTCTTTAATTATACTCCTGCTCATAGGCAACGTTGTCTATGGCTAACACAGACTCTCGAAAAGCTATTGCTAATACGTTCAGTGAACCTGCTGATGAGATTTAAATTACTACCGACAAAAAAATATAGAAAGTGTTGTTGTAAGCTTATATTTACAGCTACCACGCGTGAAATGTGGTTCTTGTTTTTTTGCTATTACCGTACCTGCTGTGGTAATGTTACTCAAAAATTTTGGTATATTTAAGTGTTTGAAAAAAGTTTTTTTGATTAAAATTCCCGATTGGATGTGCTTTTTGCTTAGAGAGAAATAGACACTGTTTGCTTGTGTTTTGGTGATGCACTATACACTCTGCTAAGTTTAGGTTATCAAATTCGGAGCAAGGTACTACTGAATGTATTACCATAGAAGTGTCTTCTTAGGTGCCCAAAAATTTTTTGAAACTTTCCTCAGCTGACAAAAGCAAATCATCATTATCAGATGCAGTTCCGAGAATAGCATCATCTACCTCAAGTTCTGGAAATTCTATTCCTATTAAAGTATGTTCATTAAGAGTAATTGTAGTCGATCAATTTAAACTTAAAGCTTGCACTGAATCACTCAAATAAGTAATATCTGATGTTAAAAGCCTTTAACAGCTAAAATCTGAGCTTTGGTCATAAGATGCGTTAATAAGCTCAGTTAGCTTTATATCTTCTGTATATAAGCTACTAGAATTTTCTAAGATTTCCTATTACAGTTTAGGAAATAGCTAAAGCATTTTGAATTTTCTAAAACGTATTTTTTGGATTGGTTAAAAGTGCCACACTACTGCATTGTAACTTTATTGTGTTTTTATTTACAAGCATAAAATCGATACTTTAATTTGAAAAAGTTCTGGTAAGGAAGCTCAACATAAAACAGATGTTTTTCATGCAACATTTCTATTTGCTACTTCTTTCTTTCAACACAATGAAAATCAGCAATTCATATTGATAAGTCGAAACTTTGTGGTCTAGATTGAGTAACGTTGGTTCTGTAGTCTATAGCGAATACAGCCTTCTGCTAAAACTACGTGTAATTAAATTGCAAACTTCGGAATACAACAAACATAAATATGGGACAAAAGTAGGTTAAGGAAGAAAAATAAAGCCATAGTTGTTCTTAAAACTGAACGTTTCGACAGCATAGATCAGATGTGATCATCAACTGTGTAAGCAAGGGAGTTTGTCCCGTTTTAAGAACTACTGAATTACCGGTACTATAGCTTTATTTTTCTCTTGAAGTTGCAGACGTCTTTCCGCCACATTCTTTCTTTGTGAATTGTTTTTATTTTGTTGCATTTATCTTGCGTTGTGAGTGCGAAAACAAAATATACTATTACCACTTGAAGCTTCTTTGGGTATATGCAATTGTGATAATATGTTTCAGGAATGGATTAATCTGAAATCGCTTGTCAACATTAGAGATCGACACAGCGCCGAATCAAGTTCTGTCAGGCAATTGTATGGCACAGTGCTGAGTAATGAAGAGAATTTTGTGAAGGTGAGTGTGTCAAGCCTCATAAAATGCAAGTCATTAAACTTCAGCCATTTTTGTTAGTTAGGTGTCCGAAAGGAAATGAATATATTTTTTTTCATAATTTTTCTGATTCTTGGGGGCACATTTTTATTTTCAGGAACCCATATTGGGTCTCAAGGCAATTTACAAAACCTGCTTAAACCCTTTCCCCATTCAGACATGCAGGCAAGAACCAGTAACGAAAATGCATTTACTGGGGCCCTGTATCGTTTTGTAAAAAGGATTAAGTGCTCTGTCTTGTTATTGGCCACCTATGCACTTTTATGCAGTTCCATATCTTACATGAATTGAACACTTTATTCACCAAGCGAGTTTTTGTGCTTATTACTGCTCATTTGACTTGCCACACTATGGTTTATTGTTGTAAATTACTGCTCATTTACATATGCTGCACTACTGTTTGTCATTCTAATCACATTTTCAGTTATGAATAATCGTATTTACTAAAAGATTGATTCAGGGCATTGACGACTTTCTAAAAGAACAAGAACTTTTAAATTTGAGAAAAAAGGAGATTCTGTACAAAAAATGGCAGGAAAGAGTTTATATTCCATTAAGAAAAGAAGTCGAAAAAGAAATTGAAAAAAGATATGATCAACTAGACCAAGTAAAAAGAAAGGAATATGCAAATTACCTGCGACATGTTAATCGAAAGGTAAGTCAGTAATTTAGTTTGTGCTGCAGATGTTTCGCCTTTATTGCTACAACGTGCATCATCGGCTTTCTCAAATGAAATTGGCATAAGGAGCGTTGGTTTGCAATATTATCACATCTGCTGTTCCTCAGTGTCAATGTGAGTCCGACATGAAACCCTAACTACACAAAAATTTAGTTGTGTTGTCACTTGTCAGTACAGTTCTTATTTGGAAACGGTCAATTGCTGTGCTTGTCCCTTTTTTTGAGTCTGATTACCAGCGTAAGCAAACAGGATGACTTCAATTTGCACCCTTGCAAAAGTGTTCCGCTGCTTATCTTGTTACCTGGCGTCAGTGAAACATGGACTTCTGTCAGACACGATTTAGTTTGATGCACATTGCGATTATATCGTATGCAAAACCGAACTGTTGTCCTTGAATTTACGGAGTTTAATCAGGCAACGACAAATGTTTTAACTTGAATGAGGGAATGGATTACTTATATGATAGAACGTTTGGAATTCACGTGCCACAGTTGAACAAATTTTTGAGGCCTTACTAATTATTTTGTTGCTTGCAGAATGCTTATGTACCAAACCCAGGTATAAAAATAGAAAAAAGATCTGAGATTACCCTAAAGTACTTTACGTAATAACGTAACAATTAAACATTTAGGCCTAATTATTCATGACATTGTTTTATTATTTTGTTCGGAAAAGCACTTGAGAGATTATTGCATCTGGTAGAACGAGGCCGACTCTTCAGTGCGAATTCGTTATAACGCCTCCGTTGTTTTTTCGTGATTGAGAAACTATTGTTAAGTACGTAGAAAATACCTTGATCAGCCCTGGCAATTTGAAACATTTTGCTTTTGGCTGCAGGTGACATAAATTACACTGCACCATGTATTTTTTTTTTTTTTCAGTTGCATCGTGAGTAAATTTTATTTCAAAAAACGTGAGTTTGGCGAACAATTATGTTCCTGAAAAGACATTAGCAATTCAATAGGCAAAAAGATTAATCAGTGTGTTTAAAAATTCGAAGTAGAGTTTGCGCTCTTTGAGTGAACCGAAGCTGAGGTAGACCAGCAGTTTCAAAATCTGCAATCAGTTGTAAAGTTGCAGAAAGCTGTGGCTTGATGAAATGGCTGCGAATTCCACTGCTTGTTATTTTTACTAGCTGTTATTGTTTGTATTGTTTAAACAAGTTACAATTCTTAAAGCTGCGTAACAATACATAAAAAATGCCTTCGTAAGCTTCTACTTAACTTTGGCTTGAAACGTGATCCATTGATTGAAGTTGATTTAATTACAAATTCTGCGTGAGGCGAACACGAGTTTACCCTTGAAATTTTGCAGGGAGTTGCTTTTCTTGATGTTGTTTCCCGGGACGAATACGACCCCTGGAAAATTTACAACCCATATAGTTCTTATCCCCTGAACGCTCGAACTCCTAGATTAAACGACCCCTTGTTAAAATCTGAACGACAGAGACTCGGAGAAGAGAGAGTAAGTAGATACAATTGGTTACTCTTTTGTTAAAAGTTAAAGATATGCTTTGTTACATCGTTATTGTTTCATGTTTGTAAGCTAGCGCCGTGTTTTTTCAGCTCATTCTTCGTTGTCAAACTGGGGAGGTTCTGCCAGATCGAGTTTTATTGTCACGTAGAGTGCCACCACACCCTCTAGTCCCGCTTGGAAGGACAAATGACAAAAATTCTTCTTGGTTATCGCTTTCTTTATTAAACATGGAAAGTGTCGATCGAAATAAAAGCAGGTATGATTTAAAAAATAACCAAGTGAATTTTTTCAAGTTTTATTTGCTTTGTGAGAGTTTGCTATCGGCTTTGGTGTTGTTCACGCGGCACAGTGTGGTAAGTGCGTGAATATTCCCTGGGAGTTGCAACAATAGCAAATGATTTAAACTAAGCTAATTTAAAAAATCAATTTCCAAAGCTTTCATCCATGCATAACTGCTTCAGAATAATAGCACTCTACATTTGTGGCATTTTCTGTAATGCCTAATTTGTTGCGTGGCACATTAATAAGTGTCTTTGCGCAGAGGTGGGCTCGATTTCGTTAATCGTTAATTCGTTAATAACGAAGCTAACTTTTTCTTTTTATAAGTTAATTCATTAAAATTCTTTTCGAAATTAACGGACTAAATTAACTAACTTTCGTTAAATTTTTGTAAACGCTTATTTCTCTTATTGTTGGTAAGTTTGACATAGATAAGCCAGCAAAATACGACTAATGAGATTAAAAATCGAGATAAAAACAACAAAACATACTGCTTGTTAACAGAAAAATTGCTTAAATGCTTACGCAAACATTATTTATTAAAAAAATTTAAGCTTTTACAAAGAAATGCGGTTTTAAGTCAAAATTAACGATTTAACGAATTTAATTAACTTCCGTTAATTGGAGCTGAATTTAACGAATTAACGTTAACGGAGGTACATAACTGTGTTAACGAAGTAGTAGTTAACGAAGCTAACGTTTTGCATTAACTTGCCCATCTATGTCTTTACAATGCCGAGTTGTTCAGCGTTATAGCTTGCAACTTAGGCCTACTTTGTATATAGCGAAAAACAGGTATTAGACCAATTCGCTGCGGTTTTTGGCATTAACTTCCTCGGAAATGAGTGTCATTATTTAAGAGGGGAAATATTTTTAGGCAGATAATGGCTGGAAGAACTAATGTATCCGATATTGATCTGGTTTCCTGGGGCTCTCATTCATGTGATCCTTCTTTGGTGGACCTTGAGCTACGGATACAGAAGAAGCGCCATTTTGAGCTTCCATCTACAATGCCAACACAAGTTCCAATTGTAGAAAATCTGTCACGAAAATCTGCAGTGCATTTTGTGGACTCTCCTGTCTTATCCACTGCCTAGGCAATATATTTCGAGATTGGTTATTTTCATTGCAATAAGAACTGGCGTGCCAAAGTGGACTATTGCCAGCTAGATGATGTTTGGGTTTTTTGTAAAACAAAGTCCGGCGTTTCACTCCTATTTGCCAAAACAGTCAAGTTACTGAGAATTCATTTGTTGTAGTTACATCTTCTGTAGTTCCTAGCATATGCCTGCGTGTTTAGCTTAATGGCTTAGTTTAATTGGTTGTGGGCCTACTCAAGCTGGCTACTGTGATTTTTGTAGCATCATTTACATGGCTAACGAAAACGTAGGGTCTTATACGCTTTTTAAAACCTTGTGCTATTACTTCTCATCTATTGGATAGTAAGTCTTGAAAAGGTAAAATATCATTTTCTGATAAATTATCTTCTTCGGTGCTTGCATTGCAAATAAACTGACCACCTGCCCCCAAAAAGATAGTTGACTCATTTAAACACTTTTTGGATTTGAACAACCGCATAAAATTTTACTTATGTTAAACAGCTCAGATGGCCGAGTGGTAAGAGCGTCCGTCTCTTGTGCTGTAGACTCGGGTTTGATTCCGAGTCGGGTCAAACCAATGACTTTAAAATTGGTATTCACAGCTTCCCTGCTTGACGCTCAGCATTAAAGGGACAGTGTGGAGAACAAGCCGGCAAGTTTACTTGTTGTGCCGTTGGGAAAGGCACTTAACGGGATTCCCCCATCTTGGTGTAATAGACGGATGGCCGGCAACTCCTTAGCGAGCTCGTTATAGCGCATTGGTCGCTTTCTCGTGATATGAGGATAAATATGCAACTAAATAAAATTCATAAAAAAATAATAATTTTTACCCGGGATTGGTTTGCCCCATTGATGTTAGTTATTGGTTTACGTGTCGATCTTTTTTGGAACTACATTGGTGTGGGCGTCTGGGCAATCTATCCAACGCGCTGGACATGAGCTGCTCTTTAAGGGATCATTAAGGGGTGAGAAGAGGTTGGGAATGACAAGCTTGGAATGAGTAATAAAAACAGGAGAGACTAGCGTCAAGTGTTTGAAATACTTCATTAATTTATTGTTATCGCAAGTAATAGTTGCTTGTCTTTTTCTACAGTAGAAAATAACTATTTTGTTCGTTTTAACCCTCATACGGTAATCACATTTTCATTCGCATTAAGTCGTTTGGTGTCAGATTTGACTCCTATTGTTTTTTCTGTAATAAGGACGGTAAATGGACATAACCACACGAGTAGTGGTTGGGAAAGACAAAGCCTCTATGGGAGCCCATTCTCGTTATTGAGGTAACGTTGAGCAATCAAGCTAAGGTTGAGAAACATCAGTCATTTTCAATGGTGTCAAATTTGACCCCAATTGACTTTCAGGTATGTGCTGCACAAATATCATGATAAAAAAACGTAAAATCAGAGAATATTTGATATGATTAACCTTGAAAGAGATTGATTTAGGAATTCTTTAAGCGATTTAGCATAAATTTTGCGACTAACATAAGTTAATAGTGGTTTTTATTTTCTTGGAGTCAGATTTGACCCCAATTGACTTTTACTTATGTCCTGCAGAAACATCATATAACATCATAAAAAATCAGAGAATATTTGATGTTAAAAACCTTGACACAGCTTGATTTGGGAATTCTTATAAAGCGATTAGCATAAATTTTAGGGTCAGATTTGACCGCAATAACCGTATGAGGGTTAATGTCGATTTTTTGATGCCTATAGTTATTTCAGCTTGCTTGCATTTCAATTCTTCGATTTGTTCTTATACATCCTATGTGTTGAGCAATATACAGTCGCGCTCAAAAGTTTAAGACCACACAGATAAAAGTTGTCTTTTGTTGAAACATAAAAAAATTCGGGATAATGTTGCGCCACATTAGCTTTTTATGTTCCATGAGCATTAAATGATGCTTGTGAAGCCTAAATCATAAGATTTTTTGCGCATTTCTGGTTTTGGAAGCAAAAAGTATTCGATTTTACTCAAATTTTAATGCTGAAAATATGGACAGAAACAGGGGATTATCAGTTGCAGAGAGGGCAAAAATTATTACTTTAAAAGAAGAGTGGTACTTAGGAAGACAAATTTCAAAAAAACTAAAACTTGGCAAAACAGAGATTCATCAAACAACTGTAAAATTTCGAAAGTTTGTTGGTTTTTAGGACTTGCACAGGCCTGCAAATCTCAGGGTTACCTCTCAAAGGAATGGCCACCTGATAAAATGGATGGTAGTGAGTTCACTAACCAGCTCAACCAAGAAAATTGGGTCAGCCTTGTTGCTCAAAGGTACAGTTGCTACAACGCCGATTCAATATTCTTGCTTGAACTGATTAGTGAACTCACTACCATCCACTTTTCAGGTGATCATTCCTTTGGGAGATAACCCTGGGACTTTCAGACCTGTGCAAGTCCTGAAAACTAACAAACTTTCGAAATTTTACAGTTGTTTGATGAATCTCTGTTTTGCCAAGATTTAGTTTTTTTGAAATTTGTCTTCCTAAGTACCACTCTTCTTTTAAAATAATAATTTTTGCCCGTTCTGCAACTGATAATCCCCTGTTTTTGCCCATGTTTTCAGCACTAAAATTTAAATAAAATTTAAAATTTTTTGCTTCCAAAACCAGAAATGCGCAAAAAATCTTATGATTTAGGCTTCACAAGCATCATTTAATGCTCATGGAACATAAAAAGCTAATGTGGCGCAACATTATCCCGAATTTTTTTATGTTTCAACAAAAGACAACTTTTATGTATGTGGTCTTAAACTTTTGAGCGCGACTGTAATTATCGAATTCACTCTAGCTTCAAAGCTTTATTATTTTTTAATTATCCTAGCTAAAAACAACTGCCCTTTTTTCATTAGGAAATTGAAATGCTCAGCCTAGCATAATCTGCCCTAACCCCTTAAGTTTGGTCAGATGCTTTTGTAGCTTAATGAGTCCAATATATGGTCCAAGTTTTTCATGTAGGCCAAGCTTGAAAATTGTGCGTTCTTGTTGATAATTTTTACGCTGTATTCGCTATCATTAAACGGATGGACACTTACTCGTACATGGTACTTTTTTGTTATTAGGCTTTTCTGTTTATTGGAAATTTTGTTGGCTTGGGCAGGCAAACAAAAATTAAAGAGGTCTTGGTAACTATTATTTTATGCTCAGTAAATTTCTCTACCGTTTATAATACTTGCTTCTGCATGAATTTTGAGGATAAAATTTACCGAAGTGTTATAGCCTACTGTAGGCCTAGTCTAAGGTAGGTTGGCTTGAAAGGAAACTATTGTCATTTTGGCTTTGCTTCTTTTGCTTCGTGTTGATTATTCATTCTATAAGGAAACGTTTGACCTACATAACACCAATTTCCAAAATTTGGTTTTCGTGAATTTAAAAATTAGTTTTTCTGAACTGTGCCAAATGCTATGGTTTTGAACTGCTGATATGTTATTTCTGCGAAATGACTTCCATGAACGTTTAGCCTCCTGCTTATCTTTGTTTGTTGAGCGTGATCTACTTACCAAAGCCGGTAAGAATAAAGAAAGCATGTGATGCCGCAGTGTCAAATAAATTGACTTTATATTCCATTTAGCGGGAAACTTCTGTGCAAGCCAAAGAATTCAAAGCGTGCTATTTAAGTTCGGAGCGGAGCAGTTACAAGCAACGAAGTTTAATTATTTTAAAAAGTTTTTCCAACAAGGACTTCGTTTGTATCACAGAAGATCACACGAAACTTGATTGGACATTAGATTGGCCCATTACCGTTGAAAGGAGGGAAGCCGGATACCTTTTAATTATAGCTATTTTCCTAATTTTTTTTTCTCCGTGGCCCAAAAATCCTTTCAGCGACTCTGGATAGGCCTAGCCGATGATTATGGTGAATTATTCGGGTGAAGGCCTACCACTAACACGAGGGCCGTATTTTGTTGTTAGAAGCCGTTAGAAGTTATCCCCGGAGTAATCGACTACCACATTTCTGATCACTCATTAACGTTTGCTATTTTGAAGACTAATCAATATACGTGATAAACCCACGGGTGGTATTAAGTTTATCATATATGTACATTAGAAAAAATATCGGTGCGAAGCTCGATCCTTGGGGCACACCGCAACTTACACGAACTAGATTTAATTTGGAATTAGAGATTTTTACGTACTGATGTCGATTTTGCAAATAGTTTTCAATTAAGTTTAAAGGTGCTCCCCTTATTCCAAAGTTTGTTTCTAACTTTTTAATTAAAATGTTGTGGTCAACAGTATCAAAGGCCTTGGTTAAGACCAGAAACACACAGCAGCTATATTCATTGTTGTCGATGTGTTTTACCAGGTCGTCGTGAATGTGCTTAACTGCGTGAGTAGCCTAGTTGAGATACCCCTTCTAAACCCAAACTTCTTATCACTTACCATATGATATTTTTCCAAAAATAAAATTAGTCTGTTGTATAAAAGCTTTTCATAAATTCTATCGACTGGGGAAAGTAGGGAAATGGGGCGATAATTTGTAGTTTTATTAGCCTCTCCGTTTTTACGAATCGGTACAACTTAGGCAATCTCAAGTGAATCTGGAAATGTTCCATATGTTGTACATTCGTTAAAGAGATCACTCCGCGGCTCTGCAATTATAGAATTGCTGTATTTAATATACTTGGTGTCTGTGTCTGAGGCACGAACAGTTTTTTTTTTCGCTGAGTGAGACTATAATGGTTTCGACTTCTTCAGCTGTAGAAGGAGATAAAAATAAAGAATTAGCTCTCCCATAGTTCCCTTTGCACTTAGGCTACTTACTGAATCAGTACTTTCGGGTGGTATTTATTCAGCAAGATTTTTTCCTATGCTAGCGAAGAAATAGTATTCGACGACTCAGCCAAGGCTTTTTTCGTAGTCGCTTTTCTTTTCGAGTTGCATGCCGCAACGGAGCGTGTATGTTCACTATTTTCGCAAGATGATCAGTGAAACGGTCAAACTGGCCGTTAATAGGAAAAGATTCTTTTACTTTAAATGTAGAAAATCCTTGTTTGAGATCTTCTAAGAAAAGTTCAAGTTTAAAATTTTTTGCATCGCGTTTAAAAATCGTGTCATCTCGTTTTTTATGCCGAGAAGATGTTAAATTTATCATAACAAATGTAGGAAGATGGTTGGAGATGTCAGAGTACGCAATACCGCTTTGCGTAACCAAACTTGGTTCATTTGTATATATGTGGTCAAGTAGAGTTGTCAGTCTTTGCAGTCGTGCCTTTCCATGCCTTTCGCTGTGCTGTGCATGCTGATTTTCAGTTAGGTCGTCGCAACTTAAAAAGAAAATATAGCGTGATAGTTACTATCCAATCACGTCCAAGTCACGTGATATGCAGATTGTGACGATTAGGAGGAGTGTGATTATGACGTGTGTCAATATGTAGTACGTACAAGGTTGTAACCCAAGCGCCACAACGGTATTAACAGCATTCACCGGATTTTTCTCTAAAAAGCTTAGCAAAACAGCTACATATCCTTTTGCCAGCTTGCTTTAGGCTAATGCTTGCAACAACAAATTCATTACCCTACTAGTATTGATAACCACAGAAACGATGCATCTTCTTCAACTAATCACATAAGTTCTATTACACAAAAGAAGAAAATGTTAAACAAAAAAAGCTGGACTACTCTCTTGCGTTTGTTCTACCCAATTATCGACATTAACTCAAAAACTCAAGTCCAAATCCAATCCAAATCCATTCCAAATCCGGTCCGTAAAAAACTTCAAAATCCAAATCCAGTGAAATTACTAAAATCCGGTCCAAAAAATCCTATTTCAAATCCGTGGACATCTCTGCTGGCCTGCTGGGAGTGCTGGGTTACCTGGGTAGTCTAATGGTCTCTCGTCACTTAGCTGAAACATAGGTACGAGTAGGTGGAGAGTGGGCTACTTGAGGCAAAAATTCTTCCAGCAATTCAACGTAGACTGGTCTACTGGGTGCAGTAGGATATTTACCGGTACCATATTGGCAGATTAGTTACGCTAGGCGTAGACTAGCACAGTAGCAGACTAGTCTGGTCACTCTGGTGAAGGACTGCATAACGCTGCACATTCAATTTTGTGATACAGTCAATTAGTGTAGGCTAGTTCTTGTAAAACAAATGCAGCTCAAATGTTGGTACCGGTATATTGATTTGTTGACCAACAGAAAGCGTAGCTGATAGACAAATATATTGAGCTGTTGAGTTGACATGTTCTCTTGTAAAGTCTCAAGCTTGTACGGTATCTTTGTATGAATCTGGTAATGGAGCAGTGAGTCTTAGGAAACGCTGTTGATTGAATTATTGGACCGGTCCTACTAAACACCGCAAGGAACTACAAGGTACTGAAAACAGTGCAAAGAACTACAAGGTACTACAAGGAACTACAAGATACTTTCAAACGAAGCACAAAGTAGCTGAAAACACTACAAGGAACTACAAGGTACTTTTAAGCCAACGACAAGGTACTTGAAAACACTACAAGGAACTACAAGGTACTTTTAAATCTACGAAACGCTTGAAAACACCACAAGGAACTACAAGGTACTTTTAAACCAACTACAAGGTAGTTGAAAACACCACAAGGAACTTATGAACTAACGACAAGGGCGTTAGGAACATCCCAAGGGTTGGAGTCGGGGGGATTGGGGTGGGGGGTTGTAGTCGGGGGGGGTGTGGAGTCGGGGGGGTTGGGGTCAGGGGGGGTGTGGAATCTGGGGGGTTGGAGTCGGGCGGGTGGAGTTGGAGGGGTTGGGGTCGGAGGGGTTGGGGTCGGGGGGGTTGGAGTCGGGGGGGTTGGGGTCGGAGGGGTGGAGTTGGGGGGGTGGAGTTGGGGGGTTGTGGTCGGGGGGTTGTGGTGGGGGGGTTATATTCGGGAGGTGGAGTTGGGGGGTTGTGGTGGGGGGGTTATATTTGGGAGGGTTGGGGTCGGGGGGAGGTTGGAGTCGAAGGGGATTGGGGTCGGGGGGGTTGGAGTTTGGGGGGTGGAGTCGGTGGTTGGGGTCGGGGGGGTTGGAGTTGGGGGGGGAGTCGGGGGGTTATGTTCGGGATGGTTGGGGTCAGGGGGGTTGGAGTTGGGGGGGTGGAGTCGGGGGGTTGGAGTCGGGGGATTTGGAGTCGGGAGGGTTGGAGTCGGGGGGTTGGAGTCGGGGGTTGGGGTCGGGGGGGTGGAGTTATGGGGTTGGAGTCGAGGCTTGGGGTTGGGGGGCTTGGAGTTGGGGGGTTGGAGTTGGGGGGTGGAGTTGGGGTCAGGGGGGTTGGAGTCGGGGGGGGGGTGGGGTTCAGGGGGATGGGGTCGGGGGTTGGAGTTGGGGGGTGGAGTCGGGGGGGTTGGAGTCGGGGGGTTGAAGTCGGGGGGTTGGGGTCAGAGGGGTTGGGGTCGGGAGGTTGTACTTGGTTTGAAATTACCTTAAAAGTCTTGGTACCTTGTAGTTTCTTGTGCTGTTTTCAACAACCTTGTAGTTGGTTTAAAAGCACCTTGTAGTTCCTTGTGCTGTTTTCAACTCCCTTGTAGTTGGCTTAAAAGTATCTTGTAGTTCCTTGTAGTGTATTCAGCTACTTTGTACTTGGTTTAAAAGTACCTTGTAGTTCCTTGTGCTGTTTTCAACTACCTTGTGGTAGCTATAAAAGTACCTTGTAGTTCCTTGTAGTGTTTTCAAGCATTTTGAAAGTTTAAAAGTACCTTGTCATTCCTTGCAGTACCTTGTAGTTCCTTGCGGTGTTTTCAACTACCTTGTAGGGGTTTGAAAGTACCTTGTAGTTCCTTGTAGTGTTTTCAGCTACTTTGTACTTGGTTTAAAAGTACCTTGTAGTTCCTTGTGCTGTTTTCAACTACCTTGTAGCAGCAATAAAAGTACCTTGTAGTTCCTTGTGGTGCTTTCAACTACCTTGTACTTGGTTTAAAAGTACCTTGTAGCTCCTTGTGTTGTTTTCAACTACCTTGTAATAGCTATAAAAGTACCTTGTAGTTCCTTGTAGTGTTTTCAACTATCTTGTAGTTGGTTTGAAAGTACCTTGTAGTTCCTTGTATTGTTTTCAACTACTTTGTACTTGGTTTAAAAGTACCTTGTAGTTCCTTGTGCTGTTTTCAACTACCTTGTAGCAGCTATAAAAGTACCTTGTAGTTCCTTGTAGTGTTTTCAAGCATTTTGAAGGTTTAAAAGTACCTTGTAGTTCCTTGCGGTGTTTAGTAGGACCCTTATTGGACTACCATTAGTACCGGTACCGTACCAGGGGTAATGTAATGTCTAGTAGGCTAGCAAAAACAACAACAAACCGATCCAGCACAGAAATGCCACGGCAGAAATCAAGCAAGGTTATCGAGGAAATCAACAATTCATTTAAGGAATATGCAGCAAGTCCAAATTTCCAATTGATATTCCAAGCATTTTAATTATATACCGGTACACATTTTAAGCATTTAAATTAAACAATTTAACTATTAGCCAAACAGACAAGCATAAAAAACAAAAATTTAGGTTAGTAAACAGGTAAACAAAATAATTGACAATCAGTGAGCTCAAGCCAAGTTACCAGTAGCAATAATAGTAACGGTAGAACTAAACACCGTATGGGACCGTATGAGACCGTATGGGACTGTATGGGCACCGTATGGGACTGCATGGGACCGCATGGAACCGTATGGGCACCGTATGGGCACTTATGGGAACGTATGGGCCCTTATGGGACCGTATGGGCACTTATGAAACCGTATGGGCACTTATGGGACCGTAAAGGCACCGTATAAGACCGTGTGGGCTCTTATGGGACTGTATGGGCACCGTATGGGCTCTTATTAAATCGTATGGGCACTTATGAAACCGTATGGGCACCGTATGGGCACTTATGGGACCGTATGGGCACCGTATGGGACTGTGTGGGCTCTTATGGGACTTTATGGGCACCGTATGGGCTCTTATTGAACCGTATGGGCGCTTATGAAACTGTATGGGCACTTATGGGACCGTATGGGCACTTATGGGACCGTATGCGCACCGTATGGGACCGTGTGGGCTTTTATGGGACCGTATCAGATCGTATGGGCACCGTATGAGCTCTTATTGAACCCTATGGGCACCGTATGGAACCATATGGGCACTTATGGGACCGTGTGGGCTCTTATGGGACCGTATGGGCACCGTATGAGCTCTTATTGAATCGTATGGGCACTTATGAAACCGTATGATACCGGTGCCCATACAGTCCCATAAGGGCTTATACGGTCCCATAAGTGCCCATACGGTGCCCATGCGGTCCCAGACGGTGTTTAGTTCGACCCATAATAGTAATGATCCAACACCAGCCATATGTAAATGACAAAAAAAACAAGCATATAGTATTTAGAAACAGCAAAGCATGCAATTTCTACACATTGCAATTTCTACACATAAAGAGGAACTGACTCAGTGATCGAGTTGCCTCTCTGGCGACATTTTCGTGGTCTTTCGTTCCTTCTCGTTGTGCAATATGGTGTGTAATTTATATGTTGTTTTTTATATATATATTTGTTGATGCTCAGCAATAAACGACTACTACTACTACTGTAGTGCCAACCTGCTAACTGAGATGAGGTCGTCTTTTGCGTCTACTGTTGAGATTTTTATACTGTGACATCACTGTTGTGTAGTACAATCCTCTATACTGCTGGCCAACCCTCTACTTTCCCTCTAGGTCTAACTGGTAAGCCCAAAGCCTGTACTGTTCAGTGTTGAAGCAGGTAAATTTTTTCCTCAAATGGCACAGTCACTGGTCAAATAACTAGTAACCTACTGCCCCTGGTACAATATGCGGTTATGACACTAACACTTCAGTTTGTCATGACTACTGGTCTAGTAGGCTATGGTAGTCTGTACCGGTATTAGTTTAGTAGCAGTCTGGCAGTGCAATGTTGGCCTAATCAGTTAATGGTTCAAGCTTTATCACTTGCAGTCAATTTGTTCTTGATGTCTTACTGGTTTCTAATGTTATTCTGTATTAGGCACATTCATCAATTCATGTAACTGCAGTTTGTGAATTTATTAGCTGTTGTACTGTAGTTCAATGATATTCCAATAGATTGCTTATCAACTTTAGTCAATGGAAGAAAAACATGCCAAAAGTAACACTGAGGCGTGTGTTGGAAGCACTCACAAATAACACTAGTGGTTCAGCTTCATCTAGCAGTGGTGCTGCAGGAAAAAAAGAACCAAACTTTGGTGAAAATCTTTCTGAAGCTCAATTTCAACCATGCAAGGTATCAAATCGCAATGTACAATCGATTTATGTTATAAATTGCGATCGTTTAACTGAAACAGGAAAACAATAAAATAAATATTCTGAATTTTTTTTGCAGACTGCTCGACATGGTTTTCCACATCGTCCAACTGCCCTGGCATATGATCCTGTGCAAAAACTTTTGGCGATAGGATGCTACTCAGGTTCTATTCGAATGTGAGTGGAATAAGAATTGTGTATGTAATGCTATCATTGCAACCTTGTTGTATTTGATCTTTCTTTAAGATATGCTTTTCAATTTCGAGGGACCTTCAAGGATTCTTGAAGTTGTGAGCTTCTTTCCAAAAAATTTAGCGCCCAGAGATGCATACCGTTTTATAGTACACTAAAATGCTGCATACTCTCTAAAATTTTAACTCTAATAAATTCCACATGTTAAATGGTTAGTGGCAACTAATTTAGTTGCATATTTATCCTCCTATCACGAGAAAGCGATCAATGCGCTATACGAGCTCGCTTAGGAGTTGCCAGCCATCTCTCTACCACACCAAGATGGGGGAATCCCGCTAAGTGCCTTTCCCAACGGCACAACAAGTAAACTTGCCGGCTTGTTCTCCACACTGTCCCTTTAATGCTGAGCGTCAAGCAGGGAAGCTGTGAATACCAATTTTAAAGTCATTGGTTTGACCCGACTCGGAATCAAACCCGAGTCTATAGCTCAAGAGACAGACGCTCTATACCACTCGGCCATCTGAGCTGTGAAAAGAAATTCAAATTCAAACAAAGAAGTGAAAAGAAATTCAAACAAATTCAGAAATTCAAACAAATAAAACCTAATTTGAACCTACTAATATATTCGGACCAAAATGTGGTAATGATTATGCTAATGTGGCTAGTAAGAATTGTTTTTCTCACTATTACAAATGTCATGGCGATGTTTAAAGTGTCTTACAAAACTCATAAGCATAGGTTGTATGTGCAGGGTTATCAAGACACTGTATGATTTGCTAAAAAGAAAAAGGAAAAAAAGTGACATCAATTTGATATGGAAATCATTGTGATGATATTAACTGTGTCAGAAGTGTTTCTGTAGCAAATGCTTTCCCAAAATATACTGTTATACTTTGTCAGAAATTCAAACAAATCGTGCTTTTTTACTTAAGATCAGATCTTATTACCATGCTTTGAACTTGCTTGTAAATCTTGGGCTAAAGGTAGTGCAAGTAACAGTTACTTTTTTATTATTTAATGTTTTTCTTGTTTGATGCTGTCATGTTAAGCATGGCCTAGTTTGAATAAGACATAGTAAATAGAACATCTATGCATATTATGTTTTATCATAGCAAGCAAGCCCAATTTTGTAGTGTATATACACGTATTAAATTTGGATTCTTGCTTCAAAATTTTGTTACAGTAGACTCCGCTTAACTGGCTCACGGATAACTGGATCATTCGGCTTACTGGATCATTTTTTCAAAGTCCCTAATCACACGCGCCTTTTCTATGCAAAAGTACGCCGCTTATCTGGATCACTATTTCGGATAACTGGATCACTTTTACACTGAAACTTACCGTAAAATCTCGTATTTGGAATGGCACATACCTCAGTATTTGAATGATCACACGCTAAAACATGCTTTTGCCACGCAGTGATTATGTGGGTAAGCGGGTAAAGGTAAAGGCACGAAACAGCGGGTGCAAGCACAAATTGTTTAGACCAATTGCGACCCATTACAATTTTCAGCCATGAATGATTGAACGCTGTTAGAGGACATACCTAACAAACAACACGCATACACTTAACCCTTCGCGCTTTTTTATCAGCCAAGCGCGTGGCGGGAAGCTGCGAATACTATTTTTAAAGTCTTTAGTATGACCCGACCGGGAATAAAACCCAAGTTTTCCGGCTACCAAGCGGACGCTCTTAAACGATACACGAATCATAAGCGGGTAAGCTACTGATGAACCAAAAACAATAGGAAGATTTCGAGTCATGTTCTCACAGCAGACTTGTAACAGTCGACTCTGCGTCGTTTTTTTCTGCAGCATTAACTTTTTTTTACAATAAAACGACTTGATTGTCTTTGATGACTTGATCTTTTTTTAAATACGCAACTTTTCGGCTAACTGGATCAATCGGCTAACTCGATCAAAAGCTCTCTGCCCGAAGTGATCCAGTTAAGCGGAGTCTACTGTATTAGGCCTACTGCTAGTTGGTTCTTGGGTCATACAAATCATTTATGTTTAGTATAATTATATATAACAGTTTTTAAATTTATGTTCTTTCAATTGTTTTTCAGTTTGGGCCAACCAGGCGTTGATTGTCATGTGACTCATGAAACAAATTGTGCTGTTATTCAGCTACTATTTTTAACTAATCAGGTTAGTGTGTACAATTTTTGCTTTGTTTTACATTATGTTTCTTCCAAATGTCTCTCCATTTTCTGTTTTTTATTAGAAACTGTGAGCCATTTTCGTGTTTTGTTGTTAATAGTGAAATGCATTGCAGCCCTGATTCTATGCTTGTCATCTTTTCATAGTTAGTTCCTGTAGTTTATACAGGATGATTGTTGGATATAGCAGTCAGCTTCTGTGGCTGAGCTGTGGTTTTGAAACAGATATTTTTTAATGCGAAAATCGCTTTGTTTTAACTTTTAAATTGGATATTTTGGGGCAATTTACACGCTTGTTTTTTGTCGTACAAATACCGAGTAACTATGTATAGGTAAATGTGAGTCATTATTTATTTGTAATACAGGGAACGACCTCGAAACGCTCTGCTGCTTGCTGCAAGTTCTGTATGACATATAGTCACAAACACAGTGTGTTTGTTACTCGACATGTGACATACTGTATAGTAATAGTAGCTATATGTGACATATAGTAACTAGCACATTGTGTTTGTGAATTTCTGATTTTATTGTCAAATGTCAAGTCTTAGTGGGTCTGAAATTTGGGAGATGATGATGTGTCTTTATTTCTTTGCTTCAATTTATGCACTTCTTGTGTTTTGCTACAACAGAACTTTTTTTTTTTTGGCTGCTATTATGAAGCTGCTACTTTATCAAATTGAGCATTTTGGTTTTAACATTGTATTGCCAAATGCGTTATTATGTGTTGCAACATTTAAATTTTCTGTGAAAGTTTAACAAATGCTGGTTGGGAAAGTTTTACGCCTATCATATAATTTAAACATAAAATCTAGCAAAGATTTTTACAGCGTAATTGTAAATTATTGAAAAGTTTTTTAAATCATTTAAATATATACTGCTTTTGTTTTTCTTGGTAGGGTGCCCTAGTTTCTGTATGTTCGGATAACACCATTCACTTATGGAATTTGCGTCAAAAAAAGCCTGCCATATTGCATACCCTGAAATTTAAACGGGAAAGGTATGTTTTTTCATTTTATCTCCATAATATTTTACATGTTTATATATACTCTGTGATGCACAAACTTGCTGTCTACCCAAGTAATTTATTTTTGTCTTAATTAAAATCTCGGCGAGAAGGGCCATGATCAAGGGTTAATTAAACATTTTTTCTTACAAATATTTGGTATTTATTAAATGGTTGGTATACCACAAGTGTTCGTGGTCTTGCTGGAGCTAGAGGAAACTGGCAGAAATAGTAGCTATATAGTTTATTATGTTCCGGTGAAAAAAACGAGTAGCTTATTATTTGGTAATATGGCTATTCCTAATTTTTCAAGTGCATGGAATATGCTACATCATAGCTTCAATGCTGTGCAATATATTCTGCGGATATACCTACACTTTGAAAGTTGAAACATTAGTGTTAAGAGTCACATTGTGTTTATTTGTGCAGTATTATGTGTTGCGATGTCCCTTATCAATGTTCTTGGATTTATATTGGGAGTGAAAAGGGCAATCTTCATTTATGCAATGTTGAAAATTTTACATTATCTGGATATTCAGTGAGCTGGAATAAGGCCATTGAGCTGTAAGTGCTGCTTTACTTGCATTATTTTTCTTGTGGGCGCCATGAAGCAAACATGTATGAACATTGAACAACCTAGTGAATTGTTGCTCTTTGTCTAAAAATATAAGCATATCTTAAATCTAATAAGATTTGCAGTGTTGTAGAAGAGCGTAGTTTTAAACTTCGTGTTTGTAGGCTTTTGTTGCTATTTTACGTTTTTGGTAAATTTTAATTTCCTTCATTGCACCTAATTCTGTTCTAGCATCTTCAATTCCATGCAAAAACGAACAATATTGGACCAGGTCTTAATGCCCTTAAAAATCTGCTTCTCATTTAGCTGATTCGTTCGATTTTGTAATAGATGCGATTCAAATATGCTTAACTGCTTATTGCTAATTGCTGGTGATACCTGCACGTTATTGCTGACTCAAATCGTCGTAGCTGCTGTTTCTGTCTTTATATATCGTACCACTCTATCTTATTGTTCTCTGCATTGATTTTAGCCTATGAAAGCTCATAACCGTTAAGTACAGTCAGGGTTTTGCATGAGAGTGCTAATATCAGATAAATAACTTGAAGTATTTCCTTGACTCACCTCTTGCAAAGTGAAGTAACGATAATTTATACACTTTTTAAAGTTGATTTCTTCAGTTTTATCCTTCTGTCTCGAGAAAGCGACGGAGGCGCTATGCAATATGCGTAGGACGATTCTCGACTAGCTTTTTTCGCTTGAAGCTTTGCTTCTTACTTCTTCAATTTGCTGCTTGTTAGATTCCACCAAGCAGAGATAAATGTCGTGAAGCATCTTATCCAAGGGCGCAACAACGAGGGTGAGAGTTGAACCGTCAACCTTGCGATCATGGCTGTCGTAGAAACAACGCTCCGAACCACGCGGTCACGCTGCCGACGAAACCTTGTTTGAACTGTTTTGTGGCTGCTCAGACATGTGATTTTTTTACATTGACCTTGCAGGTTTGTGATTGTATTTGGCTTGAACTTCGAAAACTGTTTACATTGCAGATCGCAGAAAACCCATCCAGGTAAAGTGGTGTCTGTATGCGAGAATCCTATTGACGAAAATAAAATTTTAATTGCTTTTTCTTCTGGTTTTGTTGCTTTATGGGATCTCAAGAATCGAACTTCAGAGCAAAGATTTCATTGCAGCAGTGTAAGTTATTCATTTACTTGCAAGTTGTATGTGGCCTGTCAGTGGCTGTTCTTTTGAGCTAGCGTCTTTTTTTTGTTATCAGAAGTCAAGTAGAGGTAGGGGGTACAGGAGGTGCTGGAGGTGATGCGCTCAAACTCAAGCCATCATGGACTAAAATGAAAGCTTAGGGTCCCACTATGACATTGTGAGCAAAAAAAATATTGTTCATCTTGAAAACAAAAATTGCCGCCATTTTTTGTTTAAAAATAATATTTTTCCCAATTTTCATGATTTTTTTAGCTTTCAGACTTTTAAACTGCAATGAATCGCTACTCAAATATTTTTTTAAAAATACTTTGCAACTGGGAGTTATTTTTATGCATTTCTACTGATTATAAACACAAATTTGCATTAAAAACATAATTTTTTTAATTGGAAGTGCTTACTTGCAACACTTTTGTAGTGTTATGCCTTATGCGTAATGTTTTGGATACTTATTATTATTACTTAAACTTAACAATGAAAGAAAAGCTAGTGTTAATGTTTGGTGACAAGCTACCTATATGGTATGACGCAGCAATCAGGATCTTTTCCGTGATAACTCAAACAAAAAGCTCAAAAATGTAAGTTGTGATGAGAAAAGAGCACATGTCTGCGATGAAGCGATCAAAAAAGAATGATACTTAAATTTAACAATGAAAGAAAAGCTAGTATTTTTGTTTGGTGACAAGCTATTTACATGGTATGATGCAGCAATCGTGATTTTTTTTACATGGCAACTCAAACAAAAAGCTCAAAAATGTAAATTGCGGCGGAGCGCGTGGGTGTCATATTTACATTTTTACACATGGTCGAAAAATGCTCACAAACGGACTTGGTTGAGATCTTGCCTACTCCGTATGATGAACTCTGCCGAGGAAACCTATCTACCCTTCATGAATATGTAGTGAATATGCGAGGAGTGCAAATACAAAAACTAAATGGCGAAGCATCTTGGCACATTCTTGAAAAAGAGTGTGTCAAGCAGCAGCTGATGGCATTAAGTTTCAATGAGGAAGAGAGTGTGGCTTTGCAGATGCAAACCAAACTGTAAGTGTACGAGCAAGTGATATCTCCAGTTTGACAAAAACACAACTGCTGGGTCTACCAACAAATAATCTAGCAGCAGAAAGAAATCTTGCCATATTTGACAAACGTGCTGCAAAGGCCTCTAAATCTAGAAACAAGAAATTAACAGGTGCATCAATTCAAAACGATTTGTGTGTATACAAAGACAATCAATCTGAAGTGCAAATTAAATCAAAGCAAATAACAAAACTTTTGATGGAACAAGAAAGAAGGTGGAATGCAAAACAAAAATCTAAGCTTAAGGCTCGGTTTGAACTAAAAGTGGCAAAGAAGAGAAGTGCAACTGACCACTCGAAAAAGCTTCTTGCAGACTGCAAAACCTGGTCTGGGCCATGTACAACAGCTGAGGAACTATTGGAAATTTTAAGCAAGAGACAAGTTCAAACAGAGTTCATTGTCAAAACTGAAATGGCATTCTATGCAAATACTCACAAGACTGACAAGATGCAATACCCAGAAGTGTATCGACAAAATGGTATCATACATGCCATTAAGAGAAGCTGGAAAACCTATTGATATAATTAGAAGCCTCTTTTCCCAATGATGAAGCATCAACCTGTACTTTTGCAAATCTGCCATCAAACAGGGATGTGCTAACAATCCTTTCGCAATCTCACTCTCTATCAGCAAGAGCTAATGTTCATAATAAAGGTGTAACCGCAACTGGTATTTCTTTAGGCATAAACCAATTATGTGCTGTGAATTGGCAAAAGGAAAAAAATCAAGGTTATGATTGGTATATCGCTTATGTAAAGTCCATGGATGAAGGATTGAAGGTGCCATCACTTTAGACCATCTGCGTCGAGAGAAAATTGGTGCAGATAAGTGGTGGCGATATTCGCTTCAAGCTGATGTTCAAAACGTACCGGTACAACCTAAACAAATCCTCGACATTGTAATCAACAGAGATTGGAAGTTCGATTCTCGAATCAATCAATTTTTGTGATTTCATATGAATCACATTGCATTGGCATTTGACAGTGCTTTGAGCAAATTTTGAAACATGATAGCCCACTACTCCTACCAATAGGTTGTGATCGATTTCAAACGCAGCAAATCAGCATTTAAAAACAAAAATTTTCGGATTTTTTCTGAAAATCACTCAAGCAAATTTTGTTAAATCGATGTTGTAAGTTGCTGCAGTTGGGAACAGTAGACTTAGGTGACCTCGTGGCCTTTCACTGCTTCCCTTCTGTGCTTTTCACGCGAAGGTAAATTAATAATAAACTTGAAACATATGCATGACCTCAATTTTTAACTAATCTGTCTTCCAAAACTCTATGAACGAAAACCATTGATTTTTCCTGTTATTGAACAAACTTACACAATTGGACAAAAAAATTTTTTTTTGATTTTTTCAAAAAAGCTCGATATTTGCGAGAAAAAAAAAACAAAAACAGGCGGCAATTTTTAATTGCTTGATATTTTTCAAAAAAATTTTTACAACTTGATATTTATATACTTTGACATGAAATAAAGGGGTGATGGCATGTTTTTGAAGACATGCCCATATACCCCCTACCTCTAAGTCAAGCAGTATAATCAATCGCACTAGCTTTACATTTATTTATAGATAAAATTAGAAATTAGCAGGGTTACTCTCGTAAAAACAGAAATAGGTTTGCTGCGCTTTGAAAAATTATTTTGGTTGGTCGTTGGGCAATTCTCAAGGCAGAGTTAAGAATCACACAATCAATGATCTCGTAAATATTTTTGTTCACGCAATGCTGCTCTTACTTGATCATATTGGTTGGTTGTTTATTTGACTTTTGAGATTTTAAATTTATGCATGATACGAAAGACTTAGAAGCTGCTTAACGATAGGCAGGTAGTTCGGGGGAGGTTGTTGAAAATACTAAAAATGCTTAGTCTGCTGCCAAATCTATTGTTCAGCTTGCTTTTTTGATTGTTTAAGTTTCGAATTTAGCAATGCAGAAGTGACTGCGGTTTTTTTTTTTTTTTTTTTGAAATAACTTGCTATTGTAAATTTTTTAGTGTTGCAGTTAGTTAGTTAGTTAGTTAGCACTTCTGTGTTATTATGTGTGCATGTCGGCGAGGGACAACTCGACGTAGCAGACTCGCAAAGCAGCTCCTAACCCCCCCCCGTACGGTTGGACGGTTGTAGCATGTTGCGATGATTAATTGATTCTACCAGCTCATAATTCGCCCCTCTGATCCCAAAGGTAAAATGTTTCAGTCCCCGAGTTGTTTCAACACCTAGTTTTCTCACGGCGAATGGTCCGTTCCTGTGTTTTGTTTGGCATCACCGGTCCTGCACTACTGTTTCAGTTCTTAGTTTGTGTTTAAAATGCTGTTGTGTAAAACTCTGCGAGATTTGTTATTGGACGATGGTCAATAACAACTCAATTATAAACAGCGTAGAAATGGCGAAATTAAATCAGGATTGAAGTGAATAGCGTGGCGAAATAGACCATAATGCTGGAAAATATTTTGTCGCTTTTTGAAAATGTATAAAGTTTTTGTATTAATCGATAAACACCATGTGAAATTTGACCTCGGTGTACTAATTTTCATTGTTTCAAGAGGTTTAAATGCTCTTCACGTATTTCTTTATTGGCGAAATATTCGCTGATTGGGATTGCACCTTCCTCATAGAAACCATTCTTGTTTGGTGCGTTGTGGTTTGACCTGAGACAAATTTGGATTGAACGATGAGGAAACAGTAGCCGTTAACACAAGAACGTGTACAAATTAGCAATTCATCTATTTTACGCAAATATCCTCATTTGACTCGCATTATATTTAAAGAATCTCTAGCATTCACGTGTTTTAGGCATTGGAAATGGTATTATGACGGTTTTCAGTAAATGATCATCAATTCCAGTTCTTGCTACCAGTTAAATACTTACCAATACCTTTTCTATAATTTATTCAAATCAAATCTTTGTTGTACTGGCGATATTACGCTGAAGCGTGTGTCGAGTGGCGTGGCCCATCTCCGCAGCTTAGCGCCGGAGCAACACAGCTCCTAATAAACGTGGCAGCGATGGCAGGCCGTTGGTAATACTATCTCGTATTGGCCGGTATCAGTCACCTACCCTTTGCGCAAATTACAATGTCGTTACCACTACTCCCGCCCTTCTGTTAGTATTTTTTTATGATAAAATACCGGTATGTACTGTAAATGCATTGTTTCATTGCTTTTTCTCAAGTGTTAAATTTGTAATGAGATAATGGAAGTATTAATTTAATAGAGTTTAAATTTTTGCTGTTTCTACTGTAGAAACGTGTTCATTGTATAATTTTGATTAACTACTTTCTTACTTTTTGTTGGTGTTGCACAAGATGGAACTGTCACTTGCAATCTTTGCAGTTTGTTTTATAGAAGTCACATGCTTAGTTGATGAAACTTTTCATATATCTCATAGCAATTTCGAAATTTTACATTGCGTTTACCACATGATTTAGTCTTATGACTCGGCTTTGCTTTTGCAACAAGTCTAGTTTGGTGAACGTAAATTCGAGCCTGCACCCGCAAATTTATGTCGTTAGGAGTGCAGGACACCATCGATGGCCGTTTCTATTAGTACAAAAGGATTGTGGTGGCTCCATTCGCTAATGCTGGATTAAACGACGATAATTTTCTTCAAAGTTTTGAAAGCTTACTGCCATCAGTTCCTACTTCATTTTTCTGAACTCTTTTTTTTTCATTTTTTCTTTATGTTTTGTTTAAAGTGCTGAGGTATGGTAGAAACTAAAATGGAGATGTGCTGAATGAAATGGAGTACAAAAAGCAGGCTGTTGCTATTGTGAACATTTGTAACTGCAAAAGTTAAGAGGCAGTCTACCAAGGAGGCCTATTGCGTCGTTTCCATTTCAATCATATATTGCACCTTGTTTCTTTGAAAGCTCATTTTTTGCACTTCCTCCGTTGAGATCATTGTACCGTAATTCACGCATAGTTTTTTCAAAGATATTTTGCATTGTAATGGGTAGGGCATTTTACCTGATTATGTAGTGGACTGCTTGCCCACTTACTCAGACTACATAGGTCGATTGGTATGTTATTATTATCTACACTACAACAAACCTACTCCTGATGGATTGTTTCAAATATATAAAATTTGTGGTATGTTTTCCGATCGAAAATAATTACTAGTTATACCTATATATCAAGATATTTTGCTTCTGCGATCACGAAGAAAGATTAATATGGTAGCGTAGTTGTTCTTAATTATTAGGTTTAATTTCAGTCAATCTCGTCAAAATTTTTGTTCCGAATTAGATAAAGCTTGCTAAGAGCCTACAGTGCTAACGCATATATGGATATAGCCAGTTAGCCAAAGCCAATCTATATTCTATTGATCCACGAACTGAGAAAAATGTTACCAAGACTTTTTATTACTTGATTTTATATAATCTTTGTGGATAGCTAGATCTTGTTTTTGTTTGGCGTTATCGACTTATGAAAAATTATTTGTAGTAACTTTTACTTGGTAATGTTTTTCGTAATATTTTGTCAACATAATTCCAACGTTACTAATTAGAAGGTAAACTTCAAATAAATCAGATCAAATCTTCATTATACTCGCGGTATTACGCCGAAGCGTGTAACGAGTGGCGGGGCCCATCTCCGCGGCTTAGCGCCTAGGCTACACAGCTCCGAAGAAACGTCGCAACGGTGGCGAGCCGTTGGCGACACTGTGCCGATTTGACCGGTCCGGGAATCGAACCCCAGACCTCCTGCACCGAAAGTGTGCGCTTTGCAACTGAGCTAACAGCCGATTTCACATACGACATTGAATTAGTAAAGTAATTACAGCTTTTGTTAAATTTGGCATTGTAACGCGAAACTTTGCCTAGAACCGAGAGAACTTTTTCGAAACCGCCCTAGTAGAAGTGTATTTTAAAAACAAGAGCAGCTTCGCTACATTATAGTGATTTAGAAGTTATGGAAAAGAATATTATATCTGCACTTCAAAATTTTTTTAACTATCGCCATAATCTATCGTTACATTATACTTCTTTAGAAACGAGACAGTGCTGTCGGTGTGGGAGGTCTGGTGTTCATATCCCGTGTAGGTCTAATCCGACATAGTGTCACCAACGGCTCGCCTCCGCCGCTACGTTTCTTCGTAGCTGTGTTGCTCAGGCGCTATGCCGCGGAGATGGGCCCCACCACTCGTTTCGGCGTAGTAACGCAAGTGTAATGAAGATTTTGGTTTTTGACAATTTTTTTTTAAACTTCGGGAGGAATGTTTTTCCCTTTTTAAACAAGTGTTTGGCTGCAATTTTACTTCCTGGTATGCGTACCGGTAATGATTTGGCAGTTTGGAACAACGTGTTATGAAGATGTACAGTATAATATATGCCTAGTCGAGTTTTGGATCGATTTTTTGAAAACAAATCGAAGCTTTTTTGTCCTAGCGTCCTGGCAAAGTGCGTTTACTTGGTTTTATGGGTCGGCTTCTTTTCACAGGGTCTTCGCCATGTATGCTGGCATTTTGAAGGAAAACAATTTCTTTGTTGCCACGATAATGGAAGTTTGACTATCTGGAATTGCAGAAATAACGCCAAACCCATACAAGAGCAGTTTCCACACGGTAAGTTTGCTTGATTTTCATGGTAAATGCATCACTTTTGGATCGGTGAATTTATTCGGTCATTTTGAAGGATGATGTTGCTAATGCACCAGTTTCTTTATATCGCAGGTTTATGTTGCTTCAAAATCACTTTGAACACTTAACAGTTTAATGCTTAACAGTGTTTTTGAACGAATTTCCGCCAAAAGGTTTCTTTGATCGTGTTTTTACAATTATATGTGCAGTTATAGTTGATATGTAGTTTACTTGACCCGTCCGGGTAACTATCCCGGTATCTACCTCGCCGGCAGCGATGTCATCGACTGTTGACATAGTGGTAACTTTATGAATTACTTTTCTAAAAAGAGCTGTTCCTACCCTCGCTTTTTTGTTCCTCATCTCGCTGTTCCCATCCCATGTGTTGCGATTTTGTCTCTGCAAATTTCACGAGCAGTGCCCTTTCGTTGCGTTATGCAATCAGTGCATATCTGGGGTTAACAAAGTTTAACTAGGCTCATTCTGAATGGACATCTTAACTGCGTTTGTATTATTTTATAAAAAAAAGCAGTTTCATTTTTCTTACAAGAATAGGTGGTAGATCATAGTCTGTGTCCAACATCACACTATTGGAGGCATGATTATTCTTTATGTCATGATCATTTTCTGAATGATTATGACGTAAAAGTATAAAGAGCTAATGTGAAAGTCGATTAATGTGTCAAATCAAAGCTACTTCCATGTTTTTCTTGTTTTAAAACCCTTTGGTAATCAATAAAACATCAGTATACAAAGGGCAAAGGGTAACGCTTAGCTATTAATTGGTTTAATTGTATTTCTATCATTGCAGCCAAGGTTTCCGGCGAAGCATGTTATCCTATAGACAAAGTTCAATGGCTTTCTTGCAGAAATTCGTAAGTATATGTATCGTGTGACTTGTTGTTGTTTCTCCGTGGTTCATTTTACTGACACAGACTCGAAGTGCTTTCCCAAAAATTCAACTTATGCTTTTACTTAAAATTGCGTTCATTTTCTGCGTTTTTACTTGGATTATAACGTTGTTTTGCCTTGGCAAAATAAAGTTATCTTGTCTAGATTGGCGGTCTAATGCAATGCCTAAATAACATTGGCGTTGCCTGTACTGCGGCATGTAATGCTGTGATGGAAATGGAAAGAGAGAAGTAGGCGACACTTAATTTGATTTTGAGACATCAGTGAAAACCTTACGGATAATTCTGGTTATTAAGCAGCCAGCATTTTCAATGATTTGCTTGCTATACAGTAATTAGTCTCATAGGAGTTTGCCTGCTTTTTGTCAAATTGAAGTGTTGCGGCGAAAAAAGCAATACTACGTAAGTCGAAAAAGACGAATTGGTTTTAGCACAATATTTTCGTTGTAGCCCTTGCTTTGATAAAATCTGCTTATTTTAGCTTCTATTTCTTGTATGTCTATCTCTTTGCTGCGTGGTAAAGCACACCCTCACACCCTACAAAATAATGTGTTTTTTGCACAGAATGCTTTAGCTTATAGTAATTAGAGCAAGATAAGGCATTGAGTCACGCTAATTAAAATAACATCGATGCAGCCATTGATTTCTGTCAAAAGAATCTATCTAATTATCTGAAAAGCATCTCGGATCAAACAGGGCAAAAGAAAAAAAGACGGAGAACAGCTTGACAGTGAGCGACGAAGTTAAAAGCTTTTTTTCTTACTAGGCGTTACCTTTATTCTCGTGAAGTTTTTGATCTGTTTTATTATGGGTCGATTTTTACTTAGGGATCCACAAAAAATTATGAAACTAACCGGTACTTATGATTTTTTTATCAAATGATTTTAGGTTGTTGCATGCACTGTGTTTGTCTCAATTACTGTGTTGTTGCATTCACTGTGTTTGTCTCAAAATGATTGCGTTTTTTGGTTGTAGAAAAATATCTTAACTAATTTCGATCCCCAACGTGTTACCAAACACTTTTATCAAAACTCCGTTTTTTTAGGGAACCATTTATTATATTTTCTGGTGGTTTATCTCGCGCTTTGCCTCCTCGTCCCACTGTTACTGTAATGAGGGGAAGATCTATATCTGTATTGGAAGTTGGATATCCAGTTGTTGACTTCACTGCTCTGGCAACGACTCCCTGGGCTGGTGGTCAGTTGAATTTTGTTAATTTTTTGTTGCATGCCGGTACCCATTTTTAGTTTGCAGATCGTACTTTAGTTGCGTTTACAGAGAAATCACAATTTTCGACTGTCGCGCAGCTGAACTTAACATTTAACGCAGATGGATCGTTCAGAAACAGCGTATATTATTAGCGTTGATGGTCAAGACTGGCTCGTGGTATTTTTATTAGCCCTTTAGCATGGCTTAAGTTACGTTGGCTTGTTGGTAGAATAAGAGAGGGGAAGGAATTATCTGCGTACAAGCCCGTTAAGTTTGTCCCAGTTTACACAATGTTTACATCGCCCGTCGCTGTGTGAACGCAAAATGCTGTTTTTTGATCGTTGTCCGTAAATACACATTTTAAGGTTGCGGCTTATGCAAGAATTTTTTTTACTAATTTGGCTTGGAGCTATTGAAATCTGGTCTGAAAACTCGTATGCTGAAAAATTGTCAGCTTGCGGAAGTTTTAGCTACTCCTGCATCGTACAGTTGATTAAACAGCTTCGCATTTAATGTTTACTATGTTTGATGTTGAGTTGTGGTTTACCAATGTTATGTTATGTATTCACTGTAAGAGGTATTTTTCATACATTTTTTCTCACGCATAAATAGAACGTACCTACTAATAGATTACCTTCTATTTGATGATACAAAAATAAATTTAAACAAATAAATTTCCTTTTCTCCAGCTATGATGTTGCGTTATGGGTTTTTATTGAGGGTAGAAGTGGCCTTTATTTCAAAAGCACAGGTTTTTATTGCAGTGGCATTTTGTTTAAACAACGCCTATCGAATACATGGGCTTAGGCGAAAGCATTTTTCCGCTGAGCAAATGCATATGTGAAGCAGTAAATCTGTGTGCTTAATGAAGTTATATATGACAAAAAATGGCTCACGTAAGTGCAACAGTTCACTGTTTTTTACTTGTTTCAATTGCAATTTTTACGTGCAATTTGGTTGGTTACTCCATATACAGTTTTTGAACTTGATTGTAATGTGCGGTAATATTCATTAGCCGAACTTTCAGTAGACAAAATGGCGCGTCAATTTCTTTGCTACCTTCAATATCTCGAGAAATCAACAGTCAAACAGATGCTTTTTTAACTTCAGCTGTGTGTATTTATGTCCCACGCCTCTTTTACAAATTTCAGTTGAACTCTGACCTAGGCCGGCATCATGAGTGTGTGAAATTATATGGAGAAGCTGTTATATATTTAACAATATAAATGCAAGGTGTAACATGTCTTTGCACATATAGACACAAAACGTATTGTAGCAATAATTATTGCACAGTCGAATAATCTTAGTTACCTTATTCCAATAAAACATTTGAATAAACTCTCAATTGTAGTTAAAAGAATCCACATGAAAATTGCTTTCGGCAACGATACAATGTTAAGGCCAGCGTAGCAATTCCCAAGTTTTTTAAGCTGTTGTTTAATAAAGATGAGCAATTTTGACTTATTATTCTCTTTTTTTCCTCATAAACCCTCAATATTGTAGCTTCGGGTAGCGACAAAAATTGTTAACCACCCCCTTATCTTCACTCCTGTTTCTTAAAAACTAATCTAAATTATTCGCAGCATTTACATTATATGTAGTATATGGAAATTGAACCTCAGATCTGGTCTGTCGGTCATCTTTATTTTTTACTGAAAACTAAATAGGCTAGTACTTTTGAGAATTAATTTTCATTGGTTGCATTTTTAGATTTTCAAGATCCTACTGCTCTCACTGTCCTTACGGACCAGGAGTTGGTGGTAGTTGACCTAGAGTCTCCTGGCTATCCACAGATTGAACTAGGCCATGCTATGGATATCCACAGTTCGCCTGTGATATGCCTCAAATACGTTCCGGACCCAAACACAGATTTAATCCCTGGATTGTATAAAGTTGCCGCAAATAAATCGCAACATAATGAAACAAGCAAAAAGGTGATTCAATGTTCCCTGTTGCGATAATTTAAACAGCTTGTCACTTTTTAATTGTTTTCAGTGAATTCGTAGTTGAATAAATAGTTTTTAGTGAGTTCAAAACTTTTATGGTAACTTCACTAAGTGCTTTTAAAACGTTTTTGTTTTGAATGACTATAATTTTTATAATCAGAAAGGTATAAGCGACTTTTGCTGCATTTGCGATGGTATGTACTCTGCAGTGCAATTAGGGTTACATCATAGTGGGATATAAGTAACTATTTTGCCATAAATTGCTCGATGACCGTGCACGGTACCGTACTGGGCATAAATTTGTCATTGATCAGCGGGATGATTTTGGCTGTATGAGAAGATGAGTGATGTTAGCTGTAAATATTTTAACAAATTTGTGTGTTTAGGAGTGGCCAATTTCGGGCGGAGAATGGAGTATTGCGGACTGTGATGGAATTCCTGAAATTATCGTCACCGGACATGCAGACGGATCTGTTCGATTTTGGGACGCATCTGCTGGTAAGTTTTGGGCTGATTACAAATGTGGACATTTTTCTGCCCCCACATATGGCTGCCTTTTTGCTTGTGTTACTTCGTTAGACCAAAGTTAAACTGAACATCTTTTTCCGGTGCGTCGTGCGTTTAGGCATGAATCTGTCGTGCCAACATTTTTAGGCGAAGGTTTCTTTATTTTTTGTTTAGATTTTCAGTTTGTACTCAATTTGATAAATAATTTTTCAATGCTTTTTTCCCGTCTAACCCGATGAAATTACGCTCAAGTGACTCGTGCCGAAAAGTTTGCTGCATTTTCTGGTGCATTTTTTTCGCTGCTAAGTTTGACAAACATGATTGCTGTACAACCGAAACTGGATCTTCGTATTACAATTCAGGAACTTGTATACTACCGTAACGTTTCAGACATGTGGTGATCTTAGAATGAGTGCACGTGATATCATTTTGCTGCATAGATAGTCACGTGGAAGCAATTTTACGCTGGAACAATTTTAGTTTTGAGACTCTGTTTTAATTTTAAATGCTTATTTATTTAATGTTGGAAAAGTTCTTAATGCTGAAAAGTATGATATGTTGCAGGAATTAAAAAACTGAAAAGTATCATTAAAAAACGAATTTAAACGAGTTTAGAAAAATCCAGCATGTTCAGATCACGAAAACTGTATATAGGTTTCTAACAAGTTTTGCTCACGGAGGTTTACACGGTACACAATCATATCCCAAGCTGGACCTAGGCCGATGATTCCGATATGTGTAAACATCGAAACAAGCCTTTTTAGCGTGACTGGATCGGCGTTAATGCAGGTTTTTAAGCGTCGATTTTGGTTAGGCTTGGAGCTGGGAGTTGGTGTTCTGGTTAAGGCTAGGGTTTGGTAAGTCAAAGCCGTGTCGGCAACGTCGGTCCTTATACTGACAGTGGGATACAATGGCATGTAATTACCTGTGTAAGTAGAATGTAGATGGTTTGAAAATGTTAAAACATATAGATGATTTTTAACCAAGGTTAATATATAACCAAAGTGATTGAAAAAGCTGTTTATTGGGCGAGGATGAACCAACACAAAGTCTACTGTCTGGTGCTTACCTGTTATATATTTTGCTTCAACGGGTCTATAATTAGTATATGTGGTCACTTACTGCTTGAGAAACGCCGATTAGGCTCTCATCAGACTTAATTTCGGTCGGCAATTTTACTGTTTAATACGCAAATTATGTACGGTCCATGAAAATGTTTCTATTCATTTTGAAAACCCATGTTTGCTTAGTCAGGGCTTTGTATTTTTCGTGCCATTAAAATCCTTTCTATAGCCATAAAAATGCAAATTATGCATCTGGGTTGTGCTTGGCAAAGTAAAAGAAATTGAGAAGTTCGTCTACACTTGGTTGAGCCAGAAAAATTTTTTTGTATAACCTATTTCAATGACCATAAAAAATACAAGTTATAAAACTGGATAGTGCTTGGCTGGTAAATAAACGGATACGAGAAGTTTTGTCAAAAAAGTACAACATTTCCAGTGCCTCGGTGTTTTTCTCACGAAAAATGGGAGATAAGATGCTGCCGAATGAGCACAGTGCGCAATGGGGCGACGCACATGCAGTTTTCCCGCCGTGGCATTCCGGTCTGACTAGGGCTTGCAAACGAGAGCACACACAACAAGATCAAACTTTTACGGAGAAAATTGCCTACGTTTTATTGTATGTTTCAGTTTTCCTAAAAGCTCTTTACAAATTACGGACGAAAAAAATCTTTAAAAAAGAAGAGGACGGCGAAGTTCAAGATGAAGATCCGTTTCAAATAACTCATCTTTCTCTGTGTCCGGAGAGTAGGGTCCTTGTCACTGCAAACACTAGTTCAGCTCTAATTATATGCAAGTTAAACACACAAGAAGCTCAATCAGAAATCACGGTATGATCAACTAACTTCAACCATAATACACTTGCATGCGGCCAGTTGACGTAGCGGTTAAAGACATCGCTATCAGCGCGGTAGGTTATGGTTCGATTCCCGGGGCAGTCAAATTAGACACTCTCGCCAACGTTTCGTCACCGCTGCGACGTTTCTGTGTTGCCCTGGCGATGTGCCGCGGAGATGGGTCCCGCCACTCGTCACACGCTTCGGCGTAGTACCGCGAGTATAATGAAGATTTGATTTTTTCATGTTGAAATAATGAACCGACATGGTTTAGCGATATTGGACACGGGTTACAGATTCTTCGCCGTATCTTCATGCACTTTTGAAACTGCTGTTGAATGCTTTGAAAATAAACTGTTATATGCTATCTACTGCCAAGCTGAGCGCTTCCCTGCAGAAGCACTAAGCCAGTGGTTCTTAACCAGGGGTGCCCGCACCCCCAGGCGGTGCGAGAAACGTTGCTAGGGGGTGCGAGGTGCGGGGTTGTAATGAACATTGAGGTTGATTAGACCTAGTCTTTTATAGGACATCTGAAGATTTTTTTGCTCTATGCTTGGTTTCGCGTGGAAAATCGGACATCTGCGGACTTGATGAATTTTTTTTTGGTCTTCATCAATTTTTTTCAATTGTAAATGGGGGTGCGAGAATTGGTTGGTGATGCAAATGGGGTGCCAGCAAGTGAAAAGGTTAAGAAGCACTGCACTAAGCAGTGATGTCACTGGAAAATAAAATGAAAAAACGCCCATGTAATCTTAAGCGGTAACACTACCACATCTGAGCATTTGCTGCTCAAAGCGTTATGAGATAACGTACATTTCAATAAAGTGAAGGTCTATTTTGCATTTAAAAACGTCGTACTGCCGTGGAAATCTTGTGGTTTGTGTTAAGCTTGTTAAATTTCGCTATTGCAGTTATTGATTTTTCTAGGTTTTGTCAATGTAGAGCACCGTATGTTTTTAAAATATTGAAACCATTTAAATCGAGCTTAAAAAGAGACCACGCTCAATCAACGCTGATCAATATCCTATTCAGTGGCTGTAATGTTCAGTGTAAACTACGATTACATTTCTTGATAATATCTCGCTGTTTTTGATTATTGCTGCAATGCGCTATAGACGACAAATTCAACGGGGTCTTGTTAGAGTATAAACTGCATCTTGCGTCAGCGGCATGGCCCCTCGGTACCGCGCGCAAATGACAGACCCTACCTGACGGGTTCGATTCACGGCTGGAGCCGATCGCATTTGACAGTATACTGGGTGGCTGTTGACTCGAAAAGCGCAAGCTCTGTTTGCAGCTTCCCTCAAATCTGTTGAATGTTCAGTTTTATGATTTGAAAAATAACCTCAATTATAGCGCTTTCGAAATTCTTAATATTAAAATTAAGTGTGAAGATTGGTTGCCTGTCTTCTGGTGCAGTCAATTGCGCATTTTTCGCTAGACGCGTTTTTTATTGTTTTGTATAAGCGAAAACTGTTAGATTGCTTGTCGGTTTTGTTTCCAGTCTGATAGCAAATCTTCAGGTTTCAAGTCAATATTTGTCGAACAAATAAAAACCTTGCTGGGTGCAGCTTAAAGCCTTAAAACCACTAAATTTTTCTATTTGAGCAGCAAAGGTTCCACATATTTGCTTCGTGTTAAAATGAGATGTTATACTTTCTACTAGTTTTAACTTGTCAAATATAACATTTCGAATCGTTTGTGTGCCTTTTACCGCTATCCTCAGTAAACTTTATCTTAGATTTGTCAATTTCAACTTGGTATGCATCCTGGCTGTTTTAGCAGCGTAACTGATAAGTTTGCGATAGGATAACTTGAAGAAATTTTCCACTGTAGACGAATTTTACATTGTGGATAGCCTAGTGTGAAAAATGAATCAAAAAACCTTGCCAAAAATGGGGTATAATAGTAACTAGTTTTATGTTGTTGCTGCTTTGATGTACACGTGACGTTAGTTGTTGGTAAAGATCATAACTTAAGCTTTTCTGTTTGCTTTTCACGCGTATTTTACTAGTGTTGCTAAAGCGTTGAAATTTGTATCTTGCCTAAGTATAGTTAGCAGTGCGGAAAGAAAAAATCACTCTAATTCCATGCCAATTTGAAATATTAAGAAGTAACTTCATGCTTCAGACTCTCAACATTCCACATGTGAATGAGCCTACACCGACCAACGACATGGCCGCGGATGGAAATTGTCAGTCTAGTTCTACTGCAGCACAGCCAAGCGAGGTGAAAGAAGATAATGTTCCAGCATCAGTGGAAGCTGAACCCAAAACGGTTTGTTACAGTGAATTATAAATATATATGAATTGAATACATGAATGTTGATAAAGTTTTGACTTCATGAAAATGCTATTATGGTACGAGGAGATAAAAATTAGGCGACCATCTTAAAATTCATATCCACGTTTTCAATTCAGGAGGAATTTTGCAAACATTATTTAATGAAAGTACGTTTTTCGTTGGTCTTAGTTCAAGGGATTAGAGCCACCGAGAGTCTTAAACCAGGGCATCAATTACTTGTTGACAAAGAATTACTGAACAAGGAGGAAAAGTAAAGCCACAGTAAATTTCATGAAGTCAAAATTTCATCAATATTCGTGTATTTTCATTTCCTTCTTATGCTATTTTCGTATCATATTTATTGTATTCCAAATTACTGAACAGTTGTTCCAAAACTTGATTTACAGTTTGGGTTATTTTAACCCAGCATTTAATTTAGTAAGAGCTGGGCGGCAGAGCGAGTACAAAATTGGACCCCAACGGCGACGTGTTTATTTGGTGCGAATCCTGAGGACATACACGTTTTCGGTACAGGTTTAAAATCGGATATCGGTCTTTACATGTGTATTTCTGCCGCTCTTATCAGTTGAACTGCATCAATCTACTGATGACGAAACTTCGATCTCGCCTTTTTGCGAACTGCATGTTTTTTTTTAACCTTTTGTGTTTATGCACCACACGTGGCTTTCCTCTCCGGTTAATTGGACGCTTGAACGAAACTTCGATCTCGCCTTTTTGCGAACTGCATGTTTTTTTTAACCTTTTGTGTTTATGCACCACACGTGGCTTTCCTCTCCAGTTAATTGGACGCTTGATAAGAGGATTACGTTCTTGACATCACGCACCTGACGTTTTAAATGCGTTGAGCGATTAACGTTGATACGCTCGCTGTAAAGTGGTGAATATTTTTTTGGTTTAAAATAACCCGAGAGATTAAAACGCAACAAGTGCTGTTTGAAAAAGTTTTTCTGGCTAATGTAGACAGAAAATTTTCTATTTAACCAAAAGTCTTTATTTCACTGCTCGTCACAGCTTGTAATTATTACGAACTTATTAATGTTTCAAAGTGTCTCTTGTATTGATTTTATGTTAGTGATGCAGGCATACCAGACTTATGCAAAAACTCTAGTGTCTTGGTTAACTGCGGCTTGCATACCGAATGACGTTGCATGAGTTAAATCACGTTCGTACCCGCTATTGCCAACGCACACAGAACATGGAATAAGCTTTGCTTTAGCTTTCGTGCCTTATCCAAATTAAAAAAATATTCGTGTTGAAACATATCCTTTTTTATTTAAAAAAGGACTGCTACAGCAATTGGCAAGCCTAGATGATGATTTACTAGTTGATTTTATCTTTTGATTATGCTTTTTGATGTGTTTAGGCGAGCAACGCTCATCACTCTCCTGTTAGCAAGCAGGATAGCGCAGCCTCCAGCCAAAGTTGCGCTCACCACTGCCCCAATCTCATGTAAGTTTTGTCAAGAATGTTCAAGTTGCTACAAGTTCTTGTTAAAAGGATTTTAAAGCCTTTTGAGCCTAAGTTATCCTTTAAGTGCTTGTTGAACTTCTATCTAAACTGGTCATAAAATAAAGTTTATTCCAACTGATTCAGCTACCACTCTACGTTGTTGCACTGATTCCAATATTACTGGTTGTTATTAGTGGATGCACTGCTTTGCAAGTGTTAGTGTATTGCAACCCAGTTTAGATACAAGATTGAAAAATACGCAGTTGTATCGACAAACACTTTTTTATCATTTGTTGTGTCGGTTACAATAGCGAGGGTTTCTGGTTTGGAATATTAAGATTTGACACTCGGTCCTGCTTTCATACGATATCCCAAGAAGTTTCTTTCTAGAAGCCCTCGGTAACCGAACCCAAGACTAGAGCAGCATGCTTGCTAGAAGTCGAACATCTAATTAATGAGCTACTCAATTTAACGTGATGCACTTGCTTCTAATAAGAAGTGATTATGAGTTCTCGATGTAGGCGCCAAGTCTAAATGAGCTTCTAGACCGGGTCAGTAAAGGTCGTAAAATCGATACTAACTTTTGTTTGACTTTCAACGTCAAGAACAATGCGAAAGATTTGGTATTGCGAAGTGTAACCCGTGTTTTAATTGAGAAAGAAAAAGAAAGGCAGAGTAATTCTGACAACTGAATTACTTAGGTTTTATTTTCTTCGACCTATGTTTTTTTTCCGTATTTCCTGTCCCCGCAGTTTTTTGATTTGTTTTGTGAAAACCGATTTAGCCAATGGTAGTAGTCTCATGACGACCTATTTTTTTGCATCACACTCAGATGTTACTTCGATTGTCTGATCATTTTATTATTGGATTACCAAACCTACCATATGTGTATTGTGTGAGCAATAGTTTTCTCAGTCAAAAATAGGGAAGTTACAGTCGAGTTAACTATGATGACTTCTTCGAAAGTCGAGGTACCTGGTCTGTCTTTGGTCAGTATATGCTAGCATATGATTTATTTAGTGCTTTGGTTTTAGTGTAAATGAAAGTCTTGTGTTAGTTTTTGATAAAAACTTGAAATTTTAATCGTTTTTTATCAGGAAATTGAGTCAAGATTGTTTGTTCGAAGCAATTTGTATGATCAACGCACTGTGACTTTGAACTTAGGTCTGATATATTCGTTGAATTTTGTTGATAACTTTATCTACTGCCTCTGTCAAAATTGTTTTAAAAAATTTTTTTTCAGGGTCAAACCCGGTCCTTTGCGTCAAAGTCCTGGCTTCCATGTGGATTTTGTTTGTCTTCTGCAAGGAAATGAAGTTGGTCCTCCTTCTGCAATAACGTATATGACTATGAATACCTCACTGCAACTGTAAGTGTACCTGTTTTACCTTAATTTGAAATAGGCTATGCTAGAAGCGTTTTTCGTTCGTGATTTTGAGCGTTTAATTAATTTTGGCAACAGAATTATTGAACACTGGCGAGATAGGCAAGCGCGCTTCAATTATTCAGCAGCTTGTGTATTTCGCGGTTGCACTGATGAAACTTTTGCTCCGTGCTTACGTATGATTTTCCGCCGCTACGATATCAGTTTCTTAAGATCTTTATTGCGAGATATGCGACTTGTAATGCATTTTTAGTGCAAATACTCGCCTTGTATTCATCCTCTGAATTTTTAAACCGTTGAAAAGTCCAATACTTCAGAACCAGGGTATTGGTTTATGTGAATACAATCTTGATGGAGTTATGATTACCTTTGCATTGAAGGCCTGAGATTTTAATTGCGGAATCTTTTTGCACAATAGTGCTGCTTGTGGCACACCGCCCGCTGTAGCTTAGCAAACCTAAATGATTTTTTGTTCGCAGTCTGTTACTGTCATTACATATATTCGCTTGATGTATTTCCACACTTTCGTTGGATTCTATTGCTTTTGTACCGGCAAAATTTGCTACTTTTTTTATAAACCAACTGAAACGGCTTAATATGCTATATTTACGCTGCACTTTTACTTTTTTTGTTCCTTGATGTAAACGTGGCGGTTAAGCGAAGACATGTATTCGCATGTACATTTTCTACTGCATCTACTTAACTTTTTATCTAAATAGCAATAAGATTACCAAGACTGGAAATACATAATTAGTTAGACGCTTAAATATTGCCCGGTATGATACTCTAATTACATTTGGACAATGAACTTCATGATGGATCTTACAAATACTGGCTATGATGTCATAATTACGTCATGTCTAGGCTTGCTTTTGGTACGATGACGTCCTTGTGCGTAGTGGACATGGTACAACGCAGTTGTTTATTGAACATGAATACAGATTCAATGTTAATTGCTATCGACAAAAGGTTACAACCGAAAAGTCCAATTCGATTGAAACCTGGTAAGTTTTGAAGTTTTTAGATTGTATTTTTCTTTTAATATGAAAATATCGAACTAGTAATTAGTACAGGTCTTTTCAAGGCGTTTTAGGGTCCTTAAAATCAACGTCGGGTGCCTAGAATCCGAAAAATTGCGGGGGAAAATGATTTCTTTTGTATTTCCGGTCCCTGCAGGTGTATTTGGGGCTCGTAGTGCTTACCTTAAAAGAACTTGCGCTAGTTTTAATTTGTAAAACTTAAAAAACTAATAGTTATTAAAGTTGAATGCGTTTTGCATGAAAACTTGATACCTCTATACTAATAACTTCGTTATTAGCTACTCGTTTTTCTAAAAATCGCTTAGTTTCAGTAGTTTAGCTCAGAAATATGGAAATAGAATGTGTGAAAGGTTACATGCGATTTTACGAACTTGTTCAATTTATCAAATTTACGTGGCAGGAACAGTGACACCTGCTGTAGACGGTTTTAGACAGCGGATCGTAATTTCTTGGCTTGGATTTGTCAAAAATCGATCGTCTGTTAAACAAATTTTTTCACCTCTATTTTAGGAATCAATGAAATTCCACAGTCCTCATTTTCTTTTGACCAAACCACATTAAAATCCCCTGCAGGTAAACGATGGCTGACTGTATAGCTTGACCTTTTTAGTAGACCTAATGAAACTAACACTACGCACTGAAGTAATGATCTTGACTTTAAACTTCTAACGATTCAAACCAAGTTTTTTCAAAAATTGTTTCATTCAGTTGATTCGTATTAAATAACATTAATCTCTTTGAATAGATTTTTAGGGGTAGTTTTTAAGTTTAAGGGTAGATTCTGTATCCAACTCATTTTTTTTATTTTTTGTTTTGAATAATTGTTGTTGAAACTGTCGGTTGTCAAACACTTTTTCCTCTAGATGAAATTGCGGATTTTGTTTCTAAGCCCCCTGCTGATGTCCACCACTCTAAACCGGGGGTGTCTCATAAAAAATCCCGTCTGAATCGTAAAAGTCTTGGGGAATACTTTACCCACTCACCTCTGCCTTTTCGACGAAGTAGTCTGTTCCCTAAAACCCCCACTGTTGCCTCGACACCTCCTCTCAAAACCCGCCACACCCATGCCCTTTTTAATGGGATTACGTCAAACCTCCTTTCTTCACCCGAGGATGAATTACCCTCTCCCATTCCGGAAGAAGCGGAACCTTTTCGATTTGAAGAACCCTCCACCCCCACGAGGCTTAAATTTTTGCTTGGGGAACTTGAAATTGAAAGAAAAATGCACTTAGAGGAAAAATTAAGTTCAGGTCTCGTATAGTGCTTAATCGTGACGCGATTTGTCTGCCAGCAATTTACTTGTGAAGCGCTTTCAACATGAAAGCTGATAATTACGCTCTTATTTAGTCTTTTGTATGTAATCTCACGTTTTTCTTTTTGCATCTACCTTTATGCACTTACTCATTGTTTTTCTCGAGTTAGGAATGCATTCTTATCACCGCTACTCGTAATTTTTCAAGATATCATCCTTGCTTTGCAATTATTTATTCTCGTCAAAACAATGTTACAAATGTGTAACTGATTTTCAAATATCTTAGCTGAAGTCTAACTCAAATGGGTATTTTTTACACGAACAGCAAGTTAGTTTTACCAGTTTTGTGCAAAATGAATTGACACCACCATTCCATCTAGACTCCAGTAATGGAGAGCAGACTACCCTGGGCCATCCCTCTACCAATCAGAGATCGGCGCAGCGAGAACCGTCAACGTCCAGTATTACCAGTGGCACTATCCCAGCGCCTCGAATCAAAAAACCTTACCGTATTTATAAGAAGGCCAGCTCTTGTAGTTTTGAGAGGAGCATAGATAGCGCCACCAGTGTCGATGGTAATTAGGTGTCGCATTGCATGTTGTGTTGTGCTGTGTTGTTGCTTTATTAATTTTTCCACTTTGTCGCTTTTATTCTTACAAGACAGGTTTTAACTGTTAGTTCTAACTATTGTTCAATTAAACAATACAATGTATAAAAAAAAACAAATATATATACCTGTACAGGTATGTCAGAAGTACGGTTTTAGTACATGGTAGTTTTTCTCAAAAATAACACGGGGCACCTTGTTTGTAAAAAGTTGTTCCGATAAACTTTAATTTGAGTTTATTGTTAAAAAGGCTTCGAGTTGAAGGAATTACAGATAGATTGAACTTATTTGTCCAGTAACAAGTGTCAGTTTGTCAAGTAAAGCAAAAGCATATTCTAGCTGTTTCTGATTTTGTAGATTGATAGAAAGACAAAGTAATTTTTGTAATTGTTGTTTTGACAGTTTAAAAAGGCCAACTTGAGCTTTCGCATTTTTGCCCCAGTTGATCTGTACATTTATTGCTTTGTGGATTTTAACATGAAACATCAAGCATTTACTGATAATAGAAAAATACAACTAAATAACAGTCACTTCTGGTATTACATTGTGTGAAGATATATTTATGGTAGGTCGTTTGAGGCCTTAGGTCAGGGGTCTCCAACCCAAAGGTCATTCTGGGCCACTTTTCGACCTGCCTAGATGCCGCGGGCCACAAAGCACCAAAATCAATACAAAAAAATTGTACAGATCAGGCCCCCCCTGGATACGCCCTGCACATCTACGCAAATAGAAGAAATTTGGCTCTACTTGGCTAAAGAAATACACACAGCAATACGTAAAATGATGCAAAACCGTAATTATTTACTCGTGCTGGATGTTTGGTACCGCTTTGCAGCTACAAGAGAATCAGTGTTCGGCCTGATTTTACGTTGATTTGTATTTTTAGCACAGCATGCAAATTCTCGTCAGTCAAGCGTGCACGAAGGGCAGATTTATTTATCTTCATTGTTGAAAAAAATTGCACAACATATCAAACACTGGACCTTGTCATTGGAATTACAAACAAAATACAGCTCTTACCACTTCTGAAAAATTTTATACTCTTCGGAACATTTTCTTTTCTCAGACATTGCTCATTGATAACGATGTGTTCATGTATAAAAATAAAATCACGACCATCCAACCCAAGCTACGGCCTTAACCGCAAACACCCAGATCTGAAAAACGCAATACGTGCACGCTCTCTAAAATCTTAATATTACTGATTCTGATAACACGCTTCGGTGATTTCTAACTGAATTTCTTTATTTCATCATAATAAATGTCATATAAACTCAAATCAAATCAAATCTTCATTATACTCGTCGTATTACGCCGAAGCGTGTAACGAGTTGCGGGGCCCATCTCCGCGGCTTAGCGCCTGGGCAACACAGCTCCGAAGAAACGTCGCAACGGTGGCGAGTCGTTGGCGACGCTGTGCCGATTTGACCGGCCCGGGAATCGAACCCCAGACCTCCCGTACCAATAGCGTGCGCTTAGCAACTGAGCTAACGGCCGGTTTCATATAAACACTAATTATTTATTTGGCGAGTTTAATACTGTATATTATACTGTATATGCGAGATACAGTGAGATGAGAGAACAGGATGGCTCCTCGTTGAACCCTTAGAATTATAGTTGAAACGATAAAATTATTAGCTGCCAGGAAATTATTTTATTTGAAGGTCTGAACACTGAACTGCGTTGCGGGCGGCAAAAAAATGCTTCGCGGGCGGCGTGTTGGAGATCCCTGCTTTAGGTTATATGAAAATGCATTGTTCTTACTATTAAAACGGGATTCAGAAAAAAATTGTCCATTGCTGCTGTAGCTCGTTTGAAAGCATTGCCAATATTTACTAATATCGGCATGGAAATATGTCGAAGCTATACGTACGTGATCTTCATTTTGTAAGTTTTAAGATACTGGTAATTCCTTAAAATAATGGTAGTAAGGCTACTTCGCACTTTTGCTTACCCGTTTTGCTAATGTTATTATATTATGTTCTGCTTTTCTCCATTAAATTAATTGCCATCCGTCCCTATTCTTAAAGATGTTAGCTGCGGGCCCCTTGTCAGCGCATGGAAGACTGATGGTTGATTCGCATGGATGCTCTTTTGGGGACTGCCAGATTGTTTACTAGAATCCCTGCTAGGTTTTGCTGGCTGACCAGTCAATGAGATGGATTTGTTCGTACATTTTCCCTTCAATCATAGATTTACCGTCATTAATTTTTTAACAGAAAAGTTTAATGTATTTTTCAACTAACTTTATTTTTTTGTCGATTTAATGCTTCGATTTTTTCGTATTAATACCTGTATAAGCATTAATAATATAGGCCTTACCTATTCATTCATCAACAATCATTTACGTAAGAAATAGTTTAAAAAAAGCTCTCATAAACATTCTGCACTATACTACAGCTTCATTAGCTGTTCAATGCATCATATAACTGCATATAAACATCGCGTTGATAGGCTTATAGAAATATTCGAACAAAGTATTTGGTGGTGAAGTATTCTGTAGGCCAGCTGGTCCGAAAGAGTGAGATTATCCTATTAAGTAGCTTTGCTCGTTACTGCTTATGCTGTTTATTTAATGAATAATTGTTGCATGCTGCTTGTCATAGCATCAGCACAGTTGATTAGTAAGCTGCGTTGTGTAGTAATCATGTACTTGTGGATATTGTCCAAGATTCTATTTGTTTTTTGATTACATTTAGCAAGCTCGCTACATCGATTGTACGGTAACCACGAATAAGCTTAGGCAGTTTGGTGTTTGGTAAATTGACGCGATAGCTCGCATAGAATTTGACCCAATGATGAAAAAAGACGCTCTTATGTGCAACTAAATAAATAACTGAGATCTTTTCAAATTACTGAGCTGTAATTTCAACCTTGAAGGAGACTGTGAAGTGAGTTTGCGCTCTTCGAGTCGGCAGCACCCGGCATATATATCAAATTAAGTCGGCGCCAGCCGTGAATCGAACTCGTCACGTTGGATATGGAATCTGCGCTTGATACCGATTTACCATATCGTTGGCAAACCGCTGTGTCGATGCTTTAATGCTGCTTTATCAGTTGTTAAACAAATATAATTTGTTTTCGCAGATTCTGCTTTCAGTAGAGCATCCAGTTTATCAGAGAATGAACGCTCTGCGTCAAAAGAAACCGTTACATTCCTAACCTTTTCCAATACCTACACGAAAAAATGTAAGTAATATGCGCCTTCTAGAACAGCTACCAGTTTGTACTAAAGATATCTGTGCCAGAGTTGTTAAATTATAATAAAAATATAATGTGATTGAAGCACATGTTTGCAATAAAGAATATTCAATTCTACTAGAGAGGAAGATAGGACTCTTGTAATATAAACTCTTAAATGGCATTTTGAAATAAAAACTGCTTTCTTCTCCCAATTTTTTGGTTATTATATGAAGTAGTTTAACCAGATTGACAAAGAGACGCTGTAGCTGTCCTCGTCCCTACCTTGCTAGATGCAGCCTTGTCTCCTGGCACCTTGGTGAAATCATATCTTCATTATACATCGGTGTTGCGCAGAAGCGTGGAACGTTCCCGGTTCCCAGCTCCGCGCAATCGCGCCTTAGCAACACAGAAACGTCGCAGCGATGGCGAGCCATTGGCGACACTGTGTCCGATTTGACCGACCTGGGAGTCGAACCCAAGACCTTCCGCACCGATCGAGATGTCATTGACCACTGCGCCAACATGCCGGTGATTCGCCTTTCTCTTTTTCACCCTCTTACATGCCTTTATTTGGTTTTATTTTTTTGTAAATGGTGCGAAAATGCGACACGCTGTGTTCAGGACGGCATGGTTCTAGGTCTATTAATCATCAGTTTCATATTAACGCAGCAAATGCAGAGTTGATATACTAAATGTCTATATTTTCAGCTGATAATACATCGTCCCCATGTTTGTGGGTTGGTACAAGTGGTGGTTATTTTTTTAACACTGTCATCAATGCTCCGTCAAGTTGTGAACAGCGCTCAACTCAGTTCGTTGTTATTTCTCCAAGTGGTAAGTTTAGTTGGGATTGCAAAGATTAAACAAAGTTTGAGATGAAATCAACTGGCTTAATTTTCAGTGTCACACTTTAGCTGGGAAAGTGCGTTTGTTGCCTTGTAGCAGCGCTTAAGGACGCTTGCTGATTTTATTGTTTCGTTGTTTGGCTCTGTTTTGCGTGTTTGGAAAGCTAGAGGTTTTTCCCTGCTGTTGGGTTTCTTTTTTGCAAAAAGTAACTGAATCTCCCTAGAATAAAGTAGCTGTGAATACTATTTTTAAATGTATCTCGACAGAGACTTGAACCCGTGTTTTTTAACTTCAGAGCAAGGGTTCTTACTATTTTATCGGTTGACAGTCGATACTAGGGCTGCCCTAAATATCACTTTTTTCTCCAAACATGGATATCACTTTGGCATTCTGTGAGGTTGCCGAAAATTAGAGTTTGGTGAAAAAATCAGGAAATTTTATCAAGAATTCGCGGAGTAACAACATTTTTAAGGTTTGGGGGGTATTTTCTCAAATTTTGGGGGTATAAACGTAAAAAAGCAAATAGGCTCCATTTTTATAACATTTTTTACTTTTTATGGTCTTAACTATGTCTGCCAAACTCCAACAATCAAGCAAAGTGTGTTTTTGCTTTTATGATTCCTAATATGTACTACAGTTATACACCATTGTTTCGAAATTTCGCTAAAAAACTGCAGCTTTTGATAATTCATGTTCTAACATACGCTACGACGTTGTCTTTATTTCAAGCACCCTCTTTACTTGATCTCGTCGGATGTTTTTTGAAGGATTTCCCCGTTGTTCAGAGTCCGATTAGGCGCACATTGACGAAAACATCAGGAAAAGGTTTAGTTGTTTTTGGCCAAAGTAGATTTTTTAAATCAGGATAAAGCTTTCTCGTCTCCTCTTCACAATGCAGAAGCATTTTCCTTTGCTCTTCATCGCTGTCAGCACATCTTTATACTCTTCCATTAGCCTCACTCCCCTTTCTGCAATTTATCGTTTACCACCTTTAAGCCGCTAGCAAACTGGCTTAACTTCGTCCATCTGTCAAATTGGCCCCATTTATTGCGAGCACATTTCAAGAAACGAAGGTCGTATACAGACAACTTCAGCCGTTGAAATAGAATAACAGACCTCTCGCCAACCAGATCAGAAACACAAGTGTGTCGAGTTCCGTTAAGTGCCTTTTCCAAAATTCCGTCAAGTGCCTTTTCCAACGGCACAACAAGTTAACTTGCCGGCTTTCTCCACCCTGTCCCTTAAATGCTGAACGTCAAGCAGGGAAGCTGTGAATACCAATTTTTAGGTCATTGGTTTGACCCGACTCGGATTCGAACCCCAAGTCTATCAATCCAGAAACAGACGCTCTATACCTCTTGGCCATCTGATCGGTATTTATAGTAGCTTCAGTAACTTGCATTTATAGCAGTTTCAGCAACTTGTTCGTCAACGTTGACGTAATCTATTTCAGACTTCCTAAAAGTTCAAGTCATTAACTGCTACTTCAAAAGCCAAGGGACATTCAAACCAGTTCGGAGAGTAAAAAATGGACACAAAATCACAAGAACGTTTCAGTCTTTTGACAGTATCAGAGTCAAGGTCCAAATGACTTTGCAAAAGATGCGCTTTGAATGCGTAAATTGGTGCAAACATCCACCGGGCATGATGAGCGCGTGGACACCGTAGGAGCTTTTGAAATTTAAGTCTATTGTACCTTGATCAGAGTTATATTGATAAATTCGTGTTTCGGCGTCCAGGCGGTGGTAAACAATAAATTGCAGAAAGGGGAGTGAGGCTAATGGAAGAGTATAAAGATGTGCTGACAGACGATGAAGAGCAAAGGAAAATGCTTCTGCATTGTGAAGAGGAGACGAGAAAGCTTTATCCTGATTTAAAAAATCTACTTTGGCCAAAAACAACTAAACCTTTTCCTGATGTTTTCGTTAATGTGCGCCTAATCGGACTCTGAACAACGGGGAAATCCTTCAAAAAACATCCGACGAGATCAAGTAAAGAGGGTGCTTGAAATAAAGACAACGTCGTAGCGTATGTTAGAACATGAATTATCAAAAGCTGCAGTTTTTTAGCGAAATTTCGAAACAATGGTGTATAACTGTAGTACATATTAGGAATCATAAAAGCAAAAACACACTTTGCTTGATTGTTGGAATTTGGCAGACATAGTTAAGACCATAAAAAGTAAAAAATGTTATAAAAATGGAGCCTATTTGCTTTTTTACGTTTATACCCCCAAAATTTGAGAAAATACCCCCCAAACCTTAAAAATGCTGTTGCTCGGCGAATTCTTGATAAAATTTCCTGATTTTTTCACCAAACTCTAATTTTCGGCAACCTCACAGAATGCCATAGTGATGTCCACGTTTGGAGAAAAAAGTGAAATTTTGGGCAGCCGTAGTCGATACTTACGCATGCTTGTTTGCTCGGTAGTGAATTTGGCGATGCGCACAGGTTGTGTCGTTAGTTTGAATATTAATGATCTTAGCAAATTTCTAGTTTGAATGCAAGTTTCTGAAAGAACTTTACTTAATAAATATTATATCTGGTTTTAAGCAATCATTTTTTTGGTCAGACGTTACATGTGCGTCTTTTGTGACGTAAAAAGTGTGGTGACTAGTGAGTGTGGTATAAAGTACCAAGTTTGTTTCTAAATTAATTATTAAGGAGATGAAATTAATTGCTTGCATTTTTTAGGTTCTATTTTGCAACTAAAGAGTGCAATAGTCTACTGTGCGTTTTTGAATTCAACTGGTCAGCTCATATCAGCAGGGGCAGGCAATTGGCGAGAGCATTGCGGTGCTGCTGTAAGTTTCACAGTCAAATCTCGGTACTGTGCCACCCATCTGGACCGAGCTAAAGTGGCATAGTATCGAGAGTGGCGTGGTAACCAGAGTTTGCAAAATGGCTGCCGTATATCGTATTTATGTGCTGTACTGCATTAATGAAACGATAAACGCTTTCAACGAAACAATAAACGGTGGAGTACTGTATAAGTACAGTGTCATTATTCTCTGAAGTTCGCTGAACTCCACCCAAAACTCTGAATAATCGTTATTTGGCGCATGTTCCTTCGCCGGATCTCGCGCATTGCAGGCAAAAATTAGAATTCATAGATGCGGTGCTGTAATGTGCATCACTGTTAAACAAAACGTGGTGTGCATTGCGCAGGTAAAGGCTATATTGCATTGTCACGTCACAAGGCTGTTGTATCTACAGCACAGTCATAGTCGGTGCCACTGTCTCTATTGTAGAGGCTGTAGTCGGTACAGTGCTGCACATCCTACCTCAGGTGGCATAGTACCGAGATTGAGGGGTGGCATAGTAAGTTTGCAACCCCTATATTTTCTGTTGAATTTTGTTGAGGACGGTCGAAAGTGGTGTGGTAGCGAGAGTGGCATAGTAGCGAGGTAGCATGGTAACGAGACTTGTCTGTAAAAAATGTTTGTTGGCAAAACCCAGTTTTAAAGGTTTCTCTGATAACGATGTTCATGGGAGCGGGCCTTTGTTTTTACATCATAAATTGCTGTAGGCCCATGCACGCTCAAAACAGTGTGAGATAGAAACTCCACAAAAAATTGAGTTGCTCTTGTGCTTAACACAATTTTGCAATAATGCTTCAATGTGCGTTCTTTTACATGTCTAGCATGCAACGGTGTCGGGTGCTGTTGATTCCCCGGAACCCAGCAAAGAACGTACCAGCCAATCACACGTCGACAAGCAATTCATGATCGTGTGTTCGGAAAAACAAACGAAGGTATCTGGTTTTCGCGTTGAGATATTTTTACTCTGAAAACGATTTGGAACAGAAGAGTCCGTTAGTAGCAAATTTTATCATTATTATATCTGCACATAATAGCTGTTTCACTTTTCATTTTCGTTTGCAGCCAGCCTCGCTTACAGCAGACGTGTTGGTTCCACATCTGTTTGTCTTTTCTTTTGTCTCAACGTTGATTTTAATTTCTATAATTTGACGAGTATAAAGCTTTTGAGTGGTTAGAAACCAGAATCTAATTGGTATTACCCCAGCTACTTTGCCGGGCCACTAGCATTTGAGGGAGAGACAGTCAGCAAATCTGCTTGTGTGTCGTTGGATAAGACTTACACAGATTTTACCAATTGATATGCAACTTTAAGCAAATGCTGCCATTCTTCCTCTGAACACGTATGCAGCTTCTTTAATCAGTTGTACATATGAATCAGTATCTTGTAGGTTTTCACTCTCCCTTCACAAGCCTGTATTCATGCTATTAGTTACGGTCAAGAAGTGGGTCAGGTTGTTCAAGCTAACGTCGATAGTATTATGAACGGAACTTTCCTTGTGTGCTTTTCCTCAGCTGGTTGTATCATGGTGTACGGCCTACCCAGGTAAATGGTCTAGATTGTTTCAATGCTTTGTTTTTACGGGAGTTTAATGTGGTCTTTCGTGATTAAGACTAAGCTATTTTCTTTGTAGACAAATCACCATTTACATGTACTTTTGAAAATGTTTTTGCTCCTTCCAGTTTTCAGTTTAGGGCAAAAGTTGTGGGTTTATTTTTTGATCTATTTCTTAAATTAACAAGTTTCTTGACGCAAAAAGTGCTCTGCTTGTTGAATTGTTTCTAGACTGTGCCTCAAGCAGCTGCTATACTGTAATAACACAAACCTGTTTTTTAGCCTGAACCCGCTTCTAGATGTAGCTTATCTTCCTCCAAACGACGTGCGTGTCCTCAACACATTCTGTTTTGCTTCGAACGCCCAGGCTATTTATTGCGCAACGTCATCGGAAATACAAAGAATTACATTTTCTGTGGTAAGGCAGCTTCAAGCTGCTGCATTGCTGTATGGGTTACATAAATCATGAAGTAGTATTTTATAAACTAAAACGATCCTTAGTTTTGTTTTAGGAGAAAAATTTGTCATCGCTTATTGGGAAACTTGCGATAAATCGGATATTTTCTTGCCAACTTGTTCAAGGACGTGTGATAAACTAATGCCTGAAGGGCATTTTTGTTAAAAAGATCCTCTTTTTGTGTAGGGCAAGAAATAATGGTCTAATGAAAAAGCATCAAGCAATGCTGAATTAAGTTGTGGCCCAGAAAATTTGAAATTCTCCGTCACTTAAAGTCAAGAGTTTGTAACTTTTAAGATCCTCTGCATCTTTCTGAGTCTGATTTATAAGATTTCTCTCGTTTTAAAGCAAACCTTTCTTCACTCTATAAGTAGCTCGTACCTCTGCTTTCAACCTATTAATTGGCGACTATTAAAGTGACATCTGTTCGTAATTATCGAATTTTTTTAGGACACGAACGAGTGCATCCAGGAGGTTGTGGGGCATCTTTTCATTCCGTGTGCTTCCCCTGAACGGCCTAATCCCGGATTTTTTAAAGGTTTATTTGGTGGAGGACACACTTCGTTGGATAGAGAGGAATTATGTGAGTTAAAAAGTCTTGCGAGATCTTTCTGTTGTATTTTTGTGCTGTACAAGAACATTCATTCTAAGCATATTATTTGGTACAAATTTAGACTTGCTAACAATATGCTAGACTGCAAGGTATTGTGTCACTCTCTGCTTTTTTATTGCGATACAGTACAACAGAATTTAATCAAAGAGGACGTTAGAAGGCTTTGATTCAGATGTCAGTGCGGAGCTAACGAGATGTGGGACCCAATCTTAACTTGTATTTTTCAATTCATCGAGTCTTGCTTTTCTATTTGTTTTTAGAACTAATAATATATTTGGCTTATGCCACGACTGCAGACTTGCAGAGCAATTCTTTTCGATTAGCTTTGTGTGTTGTTTTATATAAACAAGACTAAACAATTTTGATCTTAACTCGCAGTTGGTGAGAGTGGAAGTGGCAAAGCGTCTCGCGCTGTTGCGCAATTAATACCTGGTACTGGAGGAACAAGTCTGGAAGGACTTCGCGCAACATCCAGTGGGTTTGCATCCGACTTACAGCGGTTGCAGATGCAGACTCAAGAGCGGGGAGAGAAGTTAGGAGAGCTGGAGGATCGCACACAACGCATGCATGACTCAGCATTTAAATTTAAATCAGACGCTCATGCGGTAAGTTTGTTCAATGTTGCATTACTAGTTCTTAACGCAGTGATTCGTAATTAAAATGTGTGTTTATTACATCAAGGCTTGATAAATACCCTCATCACTCTTCGCAAGAGTCGCCAACTCCCTTCCCACCACTCTGATGGAGAATTCCGTTAGGTGGCTTTCCCAAAGGCACAAGTAAACTTGCTGACTTATGTCGTTGATCTACTTCTATTTGCTGATAGGGGGGCGAGAAAATCCCTGATACAGCCTACGTAAATGATGAAATTATATATTATATTTAGTTGCATATTTATCCTCCTATCACGATAAAGCGATCAATGCGCTGTAGGAGCTCGCTTAGGAGTTGCCAGCCATCTGTCTACCTCACCAAAATGGGGGAATTCCGTTAAGTACCTTTCCTAACGGCACAACAAGTAAACTTGTCGGCTTTTGCTCCACATTGTCCCATTAATGCTGAGCGTCAAGCATGGAAGCTGTGAATACCAATTTTAAAGTCATTGGTTTGACCCGACTTGGAATCAAACCCAAGTTTACAGCTCCCGAGGCGGACGCTCTTACCACTCGACCATCTGAGCTGTTAAAACATTGTAAGATTTTTTGTACTGGTTGTATGTTTAGCAAATATTCTTTTTCAGTTAATGCTCAAATACAAAAACAAGAAATGGTATCAAATGTGAATGGTTCTTATATTGTGACGTCATGACCTCAGTGCAATTCTGTGTTTGTTATTCATCCGAAACCCAAGACATATGTGCTCGCTTTCAAGATGTAAGCAATGAAACGAACACTACACTATATTCTTCAAATGCGACATAAATGCAAGATTTTAACGAAACCGAAAAGAAAATTTCGGTAAATTTTTGCTCCTACATAAGTTTGTGCAATTTTTTTTTTAGTAGCAAAGCATGACAAATACGTTCTATTCCTAGTACTAAGTTCCCTTGTTTTTTTGTTTTGTTCGCAGATTTTATGTTTGTTGAAATGCGTAATCATATGTATTGTAACCGGGGTAGTACCACGACTGTACACAACGTTATATTTAAATTTTAATTTGTTTTTTTTTTTACATACCCGCCTAAGTAGGTTTGGTTCAAAAAAACTTTTTTCTTCGTGTGTTAGAAGTGATTTTTTGTCCCCGTGTGTACGGATTTATTATTGATTTCTCAGCCGAATCTGTTATCTACTTCGCTTATACGTTAAACAAGAACGTACATTTTGCAAAAGGTTCTTTATAACACATTTCAGTGTGTATTTTTCGAAATACTCTGGAGCGACTTTTCTTAGCTTTTTTAGGGGTTAACGCAAGTTTTGTTAACTCTCAGTTGGTTCTTGTCACAACGACAAAAACTTTTGCTTCTACTACTCTATAATTAGTTAAGATCGTAGACATTTTTTTTTGTGCTAAAGATTTTGCCAACATTCAACTTCACAACCGCTGTATCAATTAGTTAAAAAGCGTTAGCTTGTCAATCCAAGACTTAAGTTTTTGGGCTCTTACTATATTGTGAGACAAAGGCGCAGTCATACTCATGGAAACTCATCTTAACTTTTTGATTTGTTTCATTCATCTCACCAGCGGCATGATGACGTAACAATAAGACAAATAAAATAAATCTCTTTTACATTAAGATGTCTCAGTCTGTATGAGCGCATTTTGCGAGCTGCAATAGTTAATAGTACAAAATATTATTTGAGATAAACACTTCTATAACATTTTAATTCCATTATTTTGTGAGTTTGTCTTCATATTTACGAATTATCGCATTATAAAGTGCAATTTGTTGTCACTCGTTGCTGGGGGTGAGGTGGGTAACCTTCTGGTGACAGCATTCCAACTTTTCTCGTATGCACTGGTATGTGTAGTGTAGATGTTCTTATGCGAGCCCGTTTCTGCTCCAATATACTTGGTGCTTCTACATCGTGTCGCTTCTGTCTATTTGCACTGCTTCAGTGTGCTAACGTTGTTTCTTCATTGTCTACTAAAGCGCTTGCACAGTTTTATGAAGTGTTATTTCTTGTTATCGTAATAGTAAAAAATTTACTTGTCCTAGAATTAAGGATGTAATCCCTAGTGGTGTAGTGCAGCTAAATGGTATTTGCTAAGGGTGACAGAAGGTTCAGCATTCTGCAGCAAAAATGTGACGCATAGGGTTGGATTGAATTTGAATCCGCCCACAAATTCTTCATGAATTTGAATTTCGCTTTTTCAAAGTCAATGAATTTGAATTTCGCTTTTTCAAAGTCGATGAATTTGAATTCCATTTTTTTTAAAGTCAATGATTCGAACATCTTCATTAAACATTCGACGAATTTGCAGTTTTTAGACTTAAAACTTACCCAGCAAAAGTAGCGAAGTGGTTTATATCAGCACATAGTGCAAACGTTTCATAAAATTTATCAAACGAACCGAAAGTTTGTGATGCGACGTTGCAGGGTGGTTTAAAGTTATTTTTGCAATAGGTATTTTCCTAGCGCACCTGCGAAAGAATCAACTTTACACCCGGTTGACGGAACCCCATTTCTTTGAAATTGTTTTTAGGGCAGTTTGAATTGCTATAAAATTGCAAAACAAGAATGATTTTGTCTTCTCCATCAGCAATTTTCAAACGAAGTTCATTAAAATTTGTTTGTTTTACCATCAGGCCAAAGATAAAAGAACACTAATAGAAAGGTAGCCAACTGTTTTCTGATAAAAACTATGATGTTTTTGTATCTGGTAACTTTCTGCAGTTAATTAGACACCAAGTTGAATCAATTACAATTCTATGTAACGACAACTGCACCCAAACAGTATTTAGTTACTTTTAAATTACAACTTAGCACCGCAAACCTCAATTGCAATTATAATTTGAATTACATGAGGAAGTGTAATAAATTTTTGGATTAGTAAATTAGGATTAGTAAATATTCTATCACACTAGGCCTATTACAATTAGTCTATAGCCTAATTGATCTGACTCTGATTAGTTTGAACATTTCGCTTGTACTACTCAAAAGTAGATGTTTTTTAAGCCTATTTGATAGTCTCGTATTTCAAATATCGACCAATCATGAAGTCTAAATCATCAAGTTTACGAATTTGAAAGTGGTGAGATTCGCCCCAATAAACTTAAATTTTGCATTGGTCCTTTCAAAATAAGTGAAATTGAAGCTTTTGCTACGCAATCAATTTGAATAAGGTGTACTGAATGGAGTAGGGTGTTATAAAATTTAGGCCATAAATTTCTGTAAATTAGGTTAGTATTAAAAAAAAAGTGACTGCGAACTGCTGCTGCACTTGAAAAAAATTTACCAAATTCTTGATTGCAATATACTGATATATACCCGTGCTTCAATCAATGGAGAATTTCACTAACAAAATCACCCAGGAAATGAAAGCTTTTGGAGATAGATTGGCAAGGTATGAGGCTGAATATGCTAGCATTAGCACCAGGCCTGATGTTGAGGCTTCTAAGACTAGCAGCAGGCCTGATGCTGGTGCTGTTGCTGCTGCCAATCTTGTTGCAGATCAAAAGGAGCAAGGAAACAAGTTAACGGAGATGAGGACTGCATTCAACAACTTGCAGAAAATCATCAACTCGCTCCAAAAAAGAATGGAAGATCAAGAAAGGAAATTGGACGACCTAGAACAGTATGGGAGGTCCAACTGTCTGATTGTCCACAAATGTGAAGGAGTTCCGAAAAAGGAGAGTATCTAGAGCACGAAAAATACATATGTAATGTGTTGAATGACAACTTACAACTAAACCCTCCTTTGCAGTTAAACGGTATTGATGTTGCCCATCCTTTGTCCTCAAACAACAACAACTACTGCCCTGTCATCGCTAAATTTTTACGGCGAAGCCAAAGAAATTACATATATTCAAGAAAAAGATTACTAAAAGTAAACGAATGGTCATCACTGAATCAGTAACCAAACGAAGACTTCAACTATTAAACGAGGCACGGGAGGTATTTGACTGGAAGTCAGTATGGTCGTTTCATGGTGACATGTATGCATTTGCTGCAGGAAGAAAACAGGTGATTCGCTGTGTTAATGATATTGTTAAGATTAAACAATTGATTTTGGCATAAAAAATTTGAAGTTCTTCACTTAGCAGCTAGTCTAATATTAAATTTGTAGCTGAAGCATAATAAAATCTAACTCAAGTATAGTCAATAAGTGATTAAGCATATTGTTATTATCATAATTTATTATAATGAGAAAAAAAACACTCGCCAATAAGGCATTACTAATTTTAAGCTTTTTTGTTTTGTTTTTCACCTATTTCAGTTTTTTTAATTGAAAATTGTTTTGTTTTTCTTTTTTCCACAAGCAGCATGCTAAATAGCATTAAGTCAAAATGCAGCCAATGCAAAACAGCAATAACTGGTAAACAAAGATAAACAGCTTGCAGCCTTTGCTCCTTAGTTTTTCACCAGAAATGCCTTGTAAGTAATATGTCAATAAATGGGAATATTTGTGTCTCCAACAGCAACTACATGTGCCATAACTGTGCTACTGCAATTTTTCCCTTACCAATGAAGAACTCCTGGAAGAATTTTCTTCTGCTTTTAGGATTAGTGCATCAATGCTTAATGATATGTTTGGTGACTCTGAGCATCTAAATAACTGTGATGTAAACCTTAATGAAGATGATATTAGTGATAACATACTAAAAAATGTGTACGTTACTGCAAATGAAGCAACTAGATTTTTGTTAGATCCAGCAGAAAATGTAAACAATAATTACCGATTCTCAACTTCATGTGTAAATGCACGGTCAATAGTAAACCCAGTCAATTTCACCAAAATTGAAGGATTGATCGCTTCACTAGATTATAAGCTCGATGTAATAGGGATAACTGAAACATGGGAACAACCTAATTCATTTGGACAGTATAAGTGCTTACCAGGATACATTTTTGTATCTAATGGAAGAATGCGAAAAAAAGGAGGGGGGTTGGATTATATATTAAAGATAGTTTGAACTTCCTTGTGTGTAACGATTTGACTTTAATGAATGAACAGATTTTTGAATCAATTTTTATAAATATTCAGTTCATGAACAAAGAGATAACTTGTGGGACAATTTATCGATCACCCCAGACTAATCAAGAAGCCTCTACCCAGTTTTTTAATCACCTTGAAAATACTTTGAAGATTTTGAATAAGTCAAAAAACAGAAGCTTCATCATGGGGGACTTTAATATTGACCTTCTAGATGTAAATAATAATAACTTAGAAACATATGTTGAGACAATATTTGATTATAATTTCTACCCCTTGATTAACAAACCAACTCGTATAGTAAAAGATAAATTCTCTGCTATTGATCACATTTGGACAAATGTTACTGGATCTCAAATAAAAAGTGCCATTCTTGCTCATGAAATAGCTGACCATCTTCCAGTAATTCAAGAAAACTAATATTGGCACACCTTTGTTAAAGTCTGAAAATCGAGAATGGAACTTTAGTCAACCTAACCTGCAAAAATTTTGTCAAATTCTAGAAGCAACGGACTTTGGTGAAGTGTATAATATGTCTGACCCGGATGATAGCTTCAAAGTGTTCTTGAGAGAAATTAACCCCTTGTTAGTTGACTGCTTTAAGAGGAAAAAAAGTCCAAAAAGAAATATTCAACGTTGTGTATGGTATAACCGTGAGCTGTTATTTCTCTCTCGAAAAAAAGACAGACTGTACAAAATCTATCTTAAAAAGAAAACTTCAAGCGCGAAAGAAAAATATCATAAATTTAGAAATTTTCATTTCCACGCGATAACTCAAAAAAAGAGCATGTACAAAATCAATTTAAAAAGCATCAAAATAATATTCGGAAAACTTGGCAACTGATGAAAAATCTTATTGGTAAAGTTCGCGATAAGTCTAGTTCTACATCTATCAGCTATGAGGCTGCTCACGTCAATAAACCTGTCGAAATAGATAAATATTTTAACCATCATTTTTCTACAATAGCCAAAAAAACTAACTGATAAACTACCTTTGTCTGCCGCTAAATTCACTGATTATTTACCACCACCAAATCCCTCTTCCATGTTCATGACCCCTACAAATATAGTTGAAATCAAGAGCTTTATGTGTGAACTTAAACCTAAGCTGAGTGCTGGTGTTGATCAAATCCCTGCAATCGTTTTGAGATTACACGCCCTAACTTACATATTCAATCAGTCTTTATGCGAAGGAAAATTTATATCTGTGTTCAAGCTAACTAAAATTATAGCAGTATACAAAAAAGGAAATCCAAAGAATGTTTTGAATTATAAACCTATTAGCTTGCTCTCTTCTGTGTCAAAAATTCTGGAAAAAATTGTTTACGCTAGATTGCATTCGTTTATTAACATGGATAATAGTCTCTCGCATCAGCAGTTTGGATTCAGGAATAAACATTCGACCAATCATGCAACAACTCTGCTTATTAGTAACATTGTAGATGCTTTTGAAAAAAAACAATTAGTAATGGGAATTTTTCTTGGTATCTCAAAGGCATTTGACACAATTGACCACGCAATTTTACTGCATAAATTGAATAACTATGGTGTAGGAGGTATATCGTTGAATTGGTTCAAAAGTTACCTCTCCAATCGTTCTCAAATTGTGGAATATGCTGGTGTTACTTGTTCTAACCAAATGAATACCTTTTGTTCGGTGCCACAAGGCTCTATCCTCGCACCTTTATTATTTATCATCTATGTAAACGACTTTAAAAATTGCCTGCAGTGTAGCACAAATATATCTTTCGCTGATGACACGAATGTTTTTATTGTTGATAAAAATCTTCAAGCACTTCATGAAAAAGGAAACATCGAACTTGAAAACATTGATAACTGGATGATAGCAAATAAACTATCTATAAACACCAATAAAACAAATACATTTTGTTCCAAACACCAAAAATCCCGATTAAGAAAAACCGTGAAAATTTTTCAGCTGAAACTAAGAAATAACGCGATAGATAGAGTGTCTTCAACTCGATTTCTTGCAGTGTTAATAGACGAAAACTTATCATGGAAGAACCACGTAGATATGATAAGGAAAAAAATGAGAGCTGCTCTTGGTGCTGTTATGCGCATTCGTGTGTATTTATCTTCTAAAGCTATGCTTTGTCTTCACCACTCATTGCTACTTAGCCATGTTCGCTATTGTATAACCAACTGGTGTTTTGGCAATGAAACCAGAATTCATCAATTACAACGCATCTGTAATAAATTTATCAGAATGATTAGTTTTTGGCTTAAAGAAACGTGACAGTGTAAAAAATGTCATGAAACAAAATGGATTATTGACTATTAAACAAGTATATCATGTTGAGCTAGCTATTTTCATGTATAAAACCGTTAAAAAACTTCACCCAGTCGCAATACTAAACTTATTTCAATTAAAATCAAGTCTTGTATCAACTAGAAGTAATAGTCTTTATATCTCCCCATCATATAGATTAACTATGTGCCAACAGTCTATAAAATTTTCAGGACCTAAAATATGGAGTAAATTGCCAACTGCGATTAAGGAAAGCAAGAGTTTAAAATCTTTTTCAGACAAAGTTAAAGCACATTTTTTGAGCACAGACTAATTATTATGTCGTTAACAAGCTCTGTCGATTACCGCTACCTCTGTTGGGTCATTGTATATTTACAGTAATTGATTTATGAATTGATCTGTGCTGGTCCTGCTGTTGATCTTTATTTGCAGATGCTCAAAAAACGAATGGAATCATGAAGTTGGAAATCCAAAAAGATGTCGACTAGCAACTCCATCTAATACTAAATCAAGAACCACAATGCAGAAGCAATACTTCACTTTAATTTGATTGATGAACAGTGCCTATTTCTGAAAAGATGGTTAATTATTATTATCAAAACTCAGTTTTTAAAGAATTCCTTTTTGTGATTACATATATAAATTATACACAAAATTGCAGTCACTCGTAGACTACTGTTAAATACCCTATCAAAAAACTGGCATATATTTCTAATCTATCGTTAATCTGATACCAATACACTCCTGGACATGAGTAAAAACTGTACCCGGTTGAGAACTTGTCTTTTAAACAAGTGCGGATGAATGAGGCACCCGGTTGAGAACTTGTCTTTTAAACAAGTGCGGATGAATGAGGGTACCCATTCACAACTCCCTCCAGGTAACCCTTGGGCAAGGTTTAGAAGCTGTTAGCCCCCCAATAGCTAGGGTCACAGGCTGAAATCTTAGTGCTAATACAGTTTATTTGCAAAATTGATCTTGTTTGCTATGGCATGTTGCTTAATTAATTAATTTTGTTTCTGCGTTGGTTCGTTTTGTGCGTGTGTTTTTGTTGTTAAATCCATTTGTTTTTTTGTTGTTTTTATTTATTTTTTTTGTTAGGGTCACGCAGCCATGCCTAGTCTTTTTGACGGGCATGCTTCAACGATTACCCGTTTTGCTGCGTGTGCCCTTTTCCGCGCTTGGCCAATACTGTATATGAACGTGTGTTTCTAACGTAATGGAGTGCGGAAATAAAAACGAATTGATTGATTGAAACCGGCCGATAGCTCAGTTGCTAAGCGCACGCTATCGGTGCGGGAGGTCTGGGGTTCGATCCCGGGCCGGTCAAATCGGCAGTGTCGCCAACGACTCGCCACCGTTGCGACGATTCTTCGGAGCTGTGTTGCCCAGGCGCTAAGCCGCGGAGATGGGCCCCGCAACTCGTTACACGCTTCGGCGTAATACGGCGAGTATAATGAAGATTTGATTTGATTTTTGATTGATTGAATCCGCTCGCGAATTCTTCATGAATTTAAATTTCGTTTTTTCGAAGTCAATGAATTTGAATTTTGTTTTTTCAAAACCAACAAATTTGAATTTACATATTGAAAAATAATGAACGGATCCAACCCTAGTCACGCATAGCCGAAAAAAATTACGGACAAGCCCGATTGCATATTTCGGAAAAGTTGCATTGAAAATTTCCACTTTGCTGTTCGGCGATGTGATTGGCTAGAGCAGTCGCGCGAGTATTCAATGTTTTATTACCACCACTCACCCCATCCCGAATTACACGTTAAAGAAACCAAGTTTTGAGAAAAAAGACCTACAGCAGCATCGAACCCAGACTCTATGAGTAGCGGCCCAACGTAATAACTATCACATTGCAGCTGCCAAATCGGCGTCCAATTTTTCTACTTATACTCATTTCGGTCGAGCCCTATCGTTCTCCTCGCAAATGCTGCAGCCAATCAGATCGCTGGAGAGCAGAGTAAGAGCAAACTGGAAATTTTCCATGCAACCATTCCGAAATATGCAGCCCTATTTTGTTGACTTATTTTTTCTTGCATCACAGCGCTGCTGCGTACCAATTTTTATTGCAACATCACCAAACAAGCAAAAAAACTGCCGATAGAAAAAGACACTAAAACTCCCTTACGCCATAATTAAGATCGGAATACAGCTTTTCAGTGTGGAAATTAAATCGAAATACAATTCTTTATTCTGGAAATTACATCGGAATGCAGTTCTTTAATTCTGCAGCAAAAATGAACCGCATAGCCGAAAAAAAATTACGGACAAGCCCGATTCTCTCGTTGACTAATCTTTTCTTGCGACACAGCGCTTCTTAGTACCAATCTTTAAATTGCAACATCACCAAACAAGCAAAAAAAACTACGATAAAAAAATACACCAAAACTCCCTTAGCCTACTATTACGCCATGATTGCGATCGGAATACATTTTGTGTAATTTCATAAACGAAAGCAATACACGAAACAGCGGAATTTGGAAAGATTTGTCGATTATTGTGTTTGAAAAATGGTTTTAACAATGGCAAAAAGATGATTGCATAAATTTAATAGTTCACCTTGATGAGAAAAAAAATTAATACAGTAGAATTCGTCTATACCGACTTCGGTTATATATCGACACTTTTTTGTTGGTACCGGCGAAATTCCTATCTTTTACGTGCATTCAAGTTCGCCTATATCGACACTCTTTTTTATCCCCCACAGTATGTTGTTCGTGTATAGTGACACCTGTAGCCCATTTTTTCACTGCGGAACGTAATCCCATTTACAATTTAGTGCTGTACAAAGAGTGTCGTTTGTTTTCCCCGTAACGACCTAGTAACATCACAGAGCAAAACACAATTAGCAAACTGACTAAACAATAAAGGCTATTGTTGTTGTTGACCTGTAATAACTTAAAAACTACATGGAATTGCGTTTTATAACTGGGCATTGCTGTGCTTGTGGTTCAATTTTGCTTATTTTGAAAGGACCAATGCAAAATTTAAGTTTATAGGGGCGAATCTCACCACTTTCAAATTCGTAAACTTAATGATTTAGACTTCATGATTGGTCGATATTTGAAATACGAGACTATCAAATAGGCTTAAAAAACATCTATTTTTGAGTAGTACAAGCGAAATATTAAAAGTTAAAGAACAGCGTATGTTGTACAGTATCTCTTTTTCACGATCTAGTTTGCGTTAATCTTAGCCAAGTGTAACACCATATTAAGTGGCAATGTTGATTAGAGTTCACAGTTACACCTTACGCGCCCTTACATTGAACTAAAATCAGAATTTAGGAACAAATTAGTAAAATTCGGCGTTAACGACACTTCGCCTATACCGTCACCTTTTTTTTGTCCCCTTGAGGTGTCGATACAGGCGAATTCTACTGTACCACCGAAACCAAAAGCACACAAGAAATTCTGTACAATGCAAATGACAATATCCCATGTTCACTTCAGTCCTTTTTGTAAAATCAGGAGAGCCTTGCAATCATTATTTCTTTTCCAAGTATAGCTAAAAAGATATAACATACGTCAGCGACATGGCCTAGGGGTACCGCGCGCAGGTGACAGATCCTACGAGACGGGTTCGATTTACGGCTGGAGCCGATCGCATTTGACATATGTAACGGGTGGCTGCTGACTCGAAGAGCGCAAGCTTACTTCGCAGTCTCCCTCAATTACTGTTGAATTTTCAATTCAACGTAATTTGAAAATAACCTCAGTTATTTTTTTATTTATTTTATCATTAAGAACTGACTTGAATAATGTTTACCTACAGCTTAGGATATTGCGTTATCGGGTGGGTAGGAAAAAGTGATAATCCTGATTAATCCCAAGTAACTCAAAAATTGTTCTTTCCTGACGATCAAACTTTGCTACATGTTATAAGCAGGTACTTCTGCTTACATGAACTGTAAGCCACTTATGTTTGGATAAAGGCAGCACCACTCGTAACCCGCTTAGGCGTAATAGCGCGAGTATAATGAAGATTCGATTTCGTTTACATTTTCTGAAAACATATTGTGCAAAGTAATAGGCTACTAGGTTGTCGAAAGGAAAAGGGAAAAAAGTAAACCGGGTAAGAGGTACCACCTCCAAACAAAGAATGTGTCCCCCGCAGAATGGGTAATATTGGACGACACCGAAAGATTCTTCAAAAATATAACCTTTCTGAACACAAGCCTTATGAACTAACGTATGTTGCCGCAGTTGGTATTTTGTCAAGTAATTTATATTTATTTGGGCAATCACAGCTTGCGAATTCTGTATTCGTGAAATTGGTAGAGTGCAAAAGCAGCAACAAAATATTTTGTTAAATGGTAATATACTTTCGAATTGTGTTTCGTCAGAAACTCAACACAATTGGCATTGGAGCAAAATTTTCCATCAGTATTTCTATTCCCACAAAAAGCAGTAACTAAAAAAAGGATGCTTCCGATAAGAAGATTACTAATATATGAGAGACAATACACATTACAACGTAAACAAACTGACAAAACGCACCTTGTGTTGGGAGGAATTAAAATTGAATCGTTTAACTCGAGACGTTTTTCTTCACCATTAACTTGTATCACTGAAGATCCTCTCTGTAACGAAATTATACTTACGAGGCAAAGTTAGCTTTACTCAACAAAATCTGGCGTCAGTTTTAAGAAGGCTTAACCTATCGCTAAAACGTACCAGGCCTCTAGCAAAGAAACCTAGCACATCTTATGGACATTAACAGATGTCACAAACGGTAAGTGCAGCATAACGGCTGCTGGGAAGGAGCTTTTGAGGTCATCTTCGTTCAGTGAAAGTATGCGTTCTGTAATGGTAAGAATTAATACTCATTTACCCATTGGCTTAATTCTTATCCAAACTGTGATGTATTCAAACATACCGGCAATTATCGCACTATTCCCGTGAATATGTAAATTGTAATATTAGGCTTACCATACGTACTCTTTTTTGAGGACATGTCCTCCTTTTTTGTCCTCCGAGGACGCCAAAAAATGACCAAATGCCCTTTTCGGTATACTGAACAGTGAAAACATGTCAAATCATTTTTCCACGAAAAGTTTTGGGAAGTTTGAGTGCAAACTACGGGCCTGCGGACGTGATGACTTTTTTTTTGGTCTTCACTTGCTTTTGGACGGAAAAATGGACGTGAGCGGACACGATGACCCTAAAAGAACCTGTCCTACTTTTGCGTAGCGAAAATATGGTAACCCTATGTAGTATGATATAACAACTTACTAATTGCCATATCCAATTATCCAAACTTTCGCTGTCAAAACCACTTTGGCCTCCGGAATATATTTTTATTTGAAATTGATATTCCCCATTGAAAAGGTCTTCGCTGGTCTTGCACATCAGTTCCTTTTCAAGAGTCGAAGGCTTGCTGAGTATTGTAGTCTCGTCAAGATCAAAAGGAAGTTCAGATAATACATTTTCTGTAAAAACAACAGTTTAAAGATATTGAATCTTCAGAAGTTGAAATGGCATTGTCTGTACTACGACAGAGTCCGTAGTATTCGTCATTAAAGTCTTTCCAACTCTTCTTTAGCTAAACCTGTTTGTAAGTTGGGTTTTATTCCTGTTAGGAACAAAGCACAAATACGAAGACAGACTGAAAAATTCCTGTAAGGAATAAAGTAAAATACGAACACAAACAAGGTGTATCACGAGCCCAAGAACCAGTTACGGCACAATTTATCTATCTTCGCAAAGTTATTGAAAAGGTCCCATTAAGCTTAACTTTGCACAATGACTGAAGCGCAAGTACGACTGTTATAAGATTTAAAACAATCAGCCAAAGAAATTCACCAAATAAACAATGGTTTACCTGCAAAAGAAGTTAATTTGCTAGCAAATAGTGGGTAGTAGACTAACCTTTATCCGGTATTCCAGTCTTTGAAGCTTCGGAGTTAAAAAATCTAGAAATGCAAAAAACAATCTAAACTACAAATTACACCACTTGCTAAACATACATTTTCGAAAAAGTAGAGGTATTACAGTTTGTACACGACAGCTCGGCTATTTTTACTTCTTTCGTTTTTTGCAAGATTTATAATTGCACCACAACAACTATCTGCTCGTAAGTAGTTTTCTAGAAGTTTGCAGGTAATTAATAAACGAGCTTCCTTTAATCTTAGGATTGCTTTATTTCTCTTTGATTAAGTGACGATTTCCTTTTTGATTACGCCACGTTAAATTGCACAAAACACAAGAAGTAGCCGTCAAAATTAATATAACACTCTGGTTCGTACGCTTTTATTATTGGTGTCAACTGTGATCCCAGATCTTCGCAATAAAAAGACTTTTCGTATAAAACATCTGAGGACTCGCTCACAAAATAGCGAAGTATGTCAGTTTCGTTGCTATGTCTTCTCCTCTCAATCACTAATCCAACAGTGTCAGGATATCTCTGAGGTGAATGAGGAATACGCGCTGGTAATAAAAACACCTACAATGAAAAAGTATTTTGAAATAGCAACAAAAGTTTACAACTTATTAAAGTTTATTTGTATTGTATTTTTATTCGGCGTCAATCATAACAAATACGACTGTCAAATACGACAGTTATTTATGTTTACTAAATCAAATTATACCCGCGGTATTACAAAGCGTTTAACGGTAGCGGGCCTATTTCCGCGGCTTAGTGCCTGGGCAGTGGAAAGTGGGCAGTGGGCAACACAGCCCCGAAGAAACGTCGCAGCGGTGGCGACAGTATGTCCGATTGGACGGGCCCAGGAATCAAACCGCAGACCTCCCACATCGACAGAGCGCGCTTAGCAACTAAGCTACGGCCGTCTTTGCTTATGATGTACATTCAAATAAGAGCTAAAGCAGAAGTCAAAAGGGGGGTTGTTACTTTTTTGAATTTTAAATGCTGGTATACTTCCTTGGGAGTCACGCTTATTAGTACACCACGTTCAAGGGCGTAAGCAAGGGGGCAAGGGGTTTCGGGGGTTCAACTCCCCCCCCCCCCATTGGTTTGGCAAAGTTTGTGGTTTATAGACGATATTCGTTGATCTGTTGTAAAAAACGATAATTTTGGTTTTTTGCTTCATCTGCGATTGTTGTAACATCACAGCACAAGCTCACTCTCCTAACGTTGCTCAATTACGAAGTGTGATTGTTGTTTCACAATATTGTTTACCGCTCTTGCACAATCGCAGCTGCGAAAAGCGCTGGCCCTGGGCCGGTGTTCATGGCTGTTGGTGAGAAGAACAGCTACTGTAGTAGGTAAAATAAATAACTGGGGTTATTTTCAAATTATTGCGAACAGAAAAGTCAACAGTAAATGAGGGAGACTGCGAAGGGAGCTTGCGCTCTTTCAGTCAGCAGCCACCCGTTACATATGTCAAATGCGATCGGCTCCAGCCGTGAATTGAACCCGTCACGTAGAACCTGTCACCTGCGCGCGGTACCGCTAGGCTACGTATACTATAGGCCCTAGTTAGCGATGAGTTTTTGTGGAACAGGCTGCATAGTTAGTGATCAGTTTTTGTGGTATAGGCGACATACTATAGTTGTAATATAGCTTCCGCTCTTCACTTACGAAAGTATGAATCTCTGCCTTGCGCAATCGCGTCATATGTGACAACATTGAAGTTAAAATCCGGCTCAGTGTTTCAACCCCCCATTAAAAATTCCTGCCTACGCCACTGATCACGCTTAACCAAACTGTCACGTTAAGCTGATGAGATGGCGAAGAGGATGCCTACGGAGCAACAGATTCTGGGTTCGATTCAGGATCAGGTCAAACCAACGAATTAAAAAACTGGTATTTACACCTATAGCAAGCCAGCAAAAGTTCACTTATGCCGTTGGGCAAAGCACTTAACAGGATTTCTCTACTTTCAAGAAGTAGGCGACAACTTCTAAGCAAGCTGGTACAGTGTCTCGATAGCTCTTTTATGGTAGGATAAATATGCTATAAATCAAATAAAAACACTACATACATTTGCAAATTACTGTGATAGGTTATTTGTACTGTGCTAAATGTTTTAAATCTCAAACCAACTTACCTCTCCTTCTTTAATGACAATATCTTTGTGTCTTCCTTGCTCAAGTACTTTTAAGCACATATCTCCTTTAAGCATGTAGAAAAACTGTAACAAAATTAACTTGAAATATAAAAAAAAACATCTGGAAACAGTTTACCTAACAAGTCACATCGTACACATAAATATCAGTGTTGGGAAAGAGTCGCTGGAAGTCGAGTCTCTAGTCAAAGATGTCGAGTCAGAGTCTTTTCGTGCAATGACTCGAGTAAAGTCAAAATACACACGATACAAAGGAAAAAAAATGCACGAAATGCGACAGGAAAGTTGCGAACGGACCTCGCGGTCATCGAGTCAAGCAACCACCCAGTGTCAATTAAAGCAATTTTAAAGAATTTAATCATCGCATCTGGTTGAATGTCCAAATTAAAGGTAGGGTTCGGTGCAAAACAATACGCTAAAATTAGTTTTGTTATGACTTGAATTACTCAATAGCTTTGGTCCGATGTTGAAATTTGATTTCGTTAAAAAGTTATCAGCAAAACAAAGTAAAAAAAATACTGGTTTCTGATTGGCCAGTTTTATTCGTGACGTCATTGGAGGGCAAGCAGGTACAGTTTCTTCAATCAGAGGTCTAGGCTTCACCACTTGCTGATAATTGCATTGCCGTGGCTGAGTTTTAGAAAAAAAATGGTTAATTTTTGCATGGCTCCTGGATGTAGCAACAGGGCAACAAATAGTAAAGTCAGCTTTCATCGGTTACCACTAAATGATCTCCCAAGACTGAAGAAATGGCTCAGCAACATGAAATTAAAAGATCCACCTGTAAGCAAAAATTCAAGAGTGTGTAGTGATCATTTTGCAGATGATTGCTATGAAAGAGATTTAAAGGCAGAATTGACCAATTCCAAAACAAAAATGAAACTCAAAGAAAAAGCAATACCCACAATTTTTGATTTTTCATCATATAAACCCAATTTTCCAACTCGGCCAAAAAAACTGACCCAAGCAAGAAAACTTCGCATAGAAAATAGGGAGAAAAGAAAGGTTATGCAAAAAGTAAGTTGATTTACTTCTAGATTACGCTATGATTATGTGGTACCAGTATCCTAATAAGCTAGAATATTAGCCTCTACAGGCTACTGGACTACTGGTACTGGTACCGGTATTATATCCCTTGTATATACTGTGTAGACTAAGTACCGGTACTGTAATTAAGTGAACTGGTAAATGATGTACAGTAGGTTACAGTGGCAGTAGCCTATTTATATGAAGTTGATGGCTGATAAAGTAATACTGCATAGCAGATAGGTACCACCACTGTTCCCTCTAAGCTGCGAAAAGTGAGAAATTTTGGGCAAAATTTTCCAACTTTAGAGTTTGGCAGCTGCATTGGTAGTTTTTGGCCAAATTTGAATAAAAGTATTCAATATTTTGCTGCAAAACAAATGTTTCATACTCTGGAAACTCAACTTTAAGGCAAAAATTGAATCAAACTTTCTTTAAATCCCCAAAACCTTTGGGCAAATTTTTTATTGGAATTTATATTTGGGCAAATTTGCACTGACTGAAAACTTGGAGGGAACAGTGGGTACCACTATTTGTTTAATAAGAAACTAGACTAGGTTAATAATAATAATAATGTGCTAGACTAGACTAGGTTAATAATAATAATGATGTGCTATGAACCTGTTGAAAAGCTAATTGGGGTATCTGTAATGCTTCGTACCGCATTGGCCATTCAAGTTATGTGGTGACATAACAATTGCAACTTTTCATACTGTCAGCTGACATAACAACAATAAGCTACCGGTATATGGTATTTTTTGTAGGGGAAATGTACTGTTGGCAGTCAGTACAGAATTGATGTTTGAAATTGTTATTTGTAATATCGGTAACAAACAGTGTGAAGAGCTGAATTTTTGTGGTGTGGTAGAGGTATGATTTTAATGGGTAGATTAAAAGTAGGAGTACGATTCTTTTTATTTCTGTTTGGAGACTTCAATGAAATACTTAACCAACTTTCATATTAATCTGTTTAATGATCTAATCAATATCAGGTCATGCTTTTGCTTATGTGTGTGTATTTTTCTTATATAGATTCACAAAGATATTGAGAAAGAAATTGCTGCTGAACATGGAAATTCTAGCTGCTTTCAGCCTATAGTCTCTGAAGACACTAGTGCTTTGGACACCAAACAAATAGTGGAAGAAGTAGCAGTTGCTTCTACTCACAGAAGTATCGCTACTCAAACCGATTCAAGTTTGTCAAAATGTGCAGCTTGTGCTCAACTAAGTTGCCAACCAATGCCATCTCATTTATTTTCTCTTGTGGAGAAAGTTGGAATGAATCCAGTCATGTGTCTGCCTGAAAATAGGAGCTCTGTAAAAGAGTCTGATAGCAGTGAATCAGACTACATGGAAGTCCATGACGTTTCGTATGAACAGTCAAGTGAGAACGAAAGTGACCATATTATTGGTGAGGAAGATGAGAAAGAAGGTATTTCTATTGTGAAGGAAGACAAGTTTATTGTATTTGCCTCATGTCTATTCAGCCTGCTTGCAAAAAAATGCTTGGCAGATCCTTGCTGCACTGCTCCTGCCGAAATTACGACAACTTCCACAAAAGGAACAATGCTTTCAGTGACTTGTGCATGTCTGAATCACCACACTTTCAAGTGGAAATCTCAACCCGTGATTGATAATGCCCCATCAGGAAATTTATTATTAGCTGCAGCTACACTGTACTCCGGCAATACATACTCAACATTAGCTGAAATTTGCAAATCTTTAAACTTGCGCATCTTTGGAAAAACTGATTTTTATTACATTCAGAAGACGTATTTGTTGCCATGTATCTCGCACATGTGGAGTATGGAGCAAAGCGTACTTTTGGAAAGTAAGTGATGCTGTGCGTAAACTAATTGTAAGTTTTTGGTAATTTTGAAATATAATTATAGTGCAGTTATAGATTTTAAAACGCAGCTTTGCTAAAGTGTTGAAAAAATTTTAATCATAACCATTTTTTAAAATTTCAGGCTACAAGAACAGAGATGATTTGGTTTTGGCTGGAGATGGGCGTTGTGACAGCCCTGGTCATTCTGCCACTTATGGTACATACAGCCTCATGGATACTCAAAACAACAAAATATTAGCTTTTAATGTGGTTAAGGTGACTGAGGTGAAGAATAGCTATGGAATGGAAAATGAAGGACTCATTCGATGTTTAAATGAAGTTCAGGTAAAAACTAGCTGGACCAGAATTTCTAGTGGAGTGAATTTAGGCTTTATTGATTGATCAGCCTAGCACATACTCGCGGAGTAACCGTTAGTTTGTATGTCAGCATTACTGCAAATTACAATAATAAATTTGGGTCTAACATGTGCAACAACCGCTGCTATGATTTCATCTGTCAAGCATTGTTGGTGTCGCTACTTTATATTGAAATGCATGCTTTTGTTCATTTGTCAAGACTTTATGATAATATCTGTGCGTTGTTATGTACAGTTAACTTGAAACTTGCGTTGAAACCAAAATGTATGTACTTCGTTGTTATAAAAATGTGTCTTTTTGGTTAATGATTTGTCACTAATCATTGTTTATCAAACAGCTGCACTTATTGTATTATTTGCAGGAAGCTGGGATAAGGATTGCAACTTTGGCCACCGACCGACATCCGCAAGTAACAAAAACAATTCGATCGTTATTTCCATCAATTAGTCACCAGTTTGACGTATGGCATTTGGCTAAGTCAATAACAAAAAAACTCAACTCAGCAAGCAAGACTAAAGAAAACGAAAATTTGCAACCTTGGATCCGATCGATAGTCAATCATTTTTGGTGGTCCACTGAAACCTGCAATAAAGATCCCAAGCAGTTAAAGGTAATCAGTAATCACATTTTTCCTACATTTTCTGTGGAGAACATCGCGTATGTAAAACTTCAACTTTATGCAATTTGGCAAGTTAACAAAGATATTTTGCAAAAATGAGTGGTGTTTCCCATGTTGTAAAATAAAGTATTTTTAACAAATTAAGGTAATGTATTTCCGTTTCAGAGTCGGTGGGTGTCCATTCTCCATCACATCACGAATCAACATAGCTGGTTAAGTGATGCAGGGTACAACCATTGTGCTCACGAGCCATTGACGGAGCAAGAGCAGCGTCATAAAGCATGGCTGCAACCTGGAAGTTTTGCTCATCGTGCTCTACAGAGCGTCGTACTGGACAAGCGTCTTTTGCAAGATATGGGCATGGTGAGTGTATGTGCTGTAGCTTGCGGATGTTATTGGTGTAATTTTCTGAGGCACTCAAAGCTATAAATTAAGCATCTTAAACATTCCCTGCATGCATGCCGGGTTTTAGTATCCTGTTACTCGTTTATGTACGTTCTCCATCAATCCCAGCTCGTAAAAGGTAATGTCGCATGCTGCATCGTGCTGCAAGTCAAAAAATTAGTCTTTTCTCCCTTTCCACCGCTGGTAATTCAAATAAATTGCCTTTTAGGTAGCAGAGTTTTGTCACACTGGTTCGTTGGAGTCCTTCCATAGCATGCTTTTGAAGTATCTTCCCAAACGTCTCAGTTTTAGCTATGAAGGTATGTGCTATTCGTCAAATGCTAAGCATTGACTGATTGGTTACGATATTTGTTGATAACAGCATTCTTATGTAAACTTATTGCCTTAACCAGCTTCGTTGACTTTTGCGGTACTTCGTTGGCTTTAAATTACCATCTGTACGTCGGTACGCAAGCAAGAAACAAACCTGCTTATGCTGCTTAGCTCTCCGACGCAACATCTAAAACAAGCCCTTATTTGCGATACTAGTTTTATATAAACTGTGCCGGTATATTTTAACAAATCGCGATTTTTCGAGTTGTAAAAAAAAGGAATTAGGTTACTGAGGGTTGAATATTGGTTGTTTCGGGCATTGGATTGTAGCACTCAAAAGTAATCCCGGTTTTCCAACCGATTTGAGCTGTCCGCGCTCATCAGTATAATGTATTTGGTAGGAATGGTTGCCAGAACAATGTTGGCGGTTTTGGACAACAATATGAATTCTTCGTTGGAACATCAAGAAACGCGTGAGGGGGAAAAATGTTGGGTAGTGCAGTGGTCTAAAAGGAGTCGAAGTTTTATTGTGAAACGAGTGTCCGAATCGAAAGACTATTCTTTTCGTGATAATTTAATGGAATGCACACTGGCTTATTTCAAGCAGACCAAATGCGAAAGCAGTGCTTCGGGTAAGTTAGTATTTAATCGACACATTGCATTGTTTTTAGTTTTTTAGATCAACCCTAAAGTTAGTGCAGCAGAAGTTAGAGCGTTGTGACTGCGCTTATGATTAATTGCGTGATAGGCCTATTTAATTAGAAAAATTATATTAGACGAGAACAGCCGTTGTAAAACTTTTTTTTTTTTTTTACAGAATCATTTAGAAGCAATACCGTCATTTCTTCATCTGGCATAACGGTGCCTCCAATGGTGAGAAGATCTATTGGTGAAGGAGAAAAGCCTTCAACATCTGAGGCTATTCAACGTCACATATCTCGCTTCAGATAATTATATTCTGTGGTGCTGGAGCGTTTTAGTAACAAAGGAGCTCGAAATAACTTAACCGTGTCAACTTCTGGTGGGCTTCACCCTCTCGATTTCCCATGATCGAGCGAGAGATTTTGTGGTTGTCAGTGCCTAAATGATGGGCTTTGCCTTCTAAACTACCTATTGCATTACGTGCGACTAACCTGTTGTGCAAGTACCAGTTGCAATGTAACTGAAACCTGATTTTTATCAATTCAAAATAACTGAGGATTGTAACTGAAGAAAGTAGCTGCAACGAGCTCTTGTCTCTACCCGCTTTATCGTACGAATGCAGAATCGAGCTTATCAGGACCGCACTTATCTTCCTTGCCTTCTCATGGCGTAGGTTGAGCGTGTAGTAGGCCTGTTAGTATTTGCTGTGTATTAGTACGGAATAAAAATAGGAAAAATATAACTAATACACAGCAAAGCCTGTTATGATTTCGTGTTAACAAATACAAAGCAAGCAGAACAGGTTTATTTCGTTCCGCAAAATACAAGAACAGTAAAAGATAAAAAATAAGCAACAGGAAGCTGCAAAGTGACCAATGGTTTTCCAGTCAGCAGTGCAAAAAATGAAAATACCGCAAAGAAAAACAATTATGTTACTGCAGAGTACTGATAACAATTACGGTTGAAATTCATGAAAACCTTCGTATTGTTCGTTTTCTTCGGGAAAGTTTCTCCTTATTTCTAAAACCACACAAGACGGGATTAACTTTCTTTTGCTTTTTCCCAGTCTTCCATAAATCCAAAAGATAAAACTTCTGTAGGCTGCAAATCGGTACATTCTAAAAACAAGTATATACTGCTTATAGTCATTGCCTGACAAAAGTTCCAAAACAGAGGATCATTTATCGCAATCTACGAATTCATGAAACTGGGCATACGCTTGCCGGGTTTAAATAATATAGGCTACTGTAGATTCAATAAGTTGTAAAAACTGAATTGCTTTGGCAAGACTTTTCTGTCAAATTTGTTTACATGGCTCTTAATAGTAGCAAAGAAACAAGCAATAATTAATTAATCAAAATGAGACAGTTATTACCGGTAGTTTTTTAGGTTCGTTATTTAATGGACTCTGTCAATGGTATTTGCAATCAAAGCGACAATTTTTTTGTCAATCATGTTGAGAACTGTGATTATGCTATCTAAATCTACAAATATTTTGCTTCTTAAAAACTGTTTGCAAAAATGTCACTTATGGGCACAATTACCCTGTCCAGGGTACACTTTTTGTCGGCCTAAAGCCCATGGCTCGTGGTTCTGCATCATAGTCAATTGTTTAATGTCATCATTACAAAAAGTGAGTATGACATCAAAGATTTGCTTGTGATGCAGAAACCAGAACCGTCAGCTTTAGGCCGTGCATGTGGACAGGGTAAGGTACCAGTATGCATAATCAACACGTATGTCAAATAGGTTATTGTAGTTCCATAGTTGAGCATCACACTTACTATACTGTTACTTCCAATGTAACATTAAAAATACAGCTAGTAAAATTTAATGCTGCTATTTTGTGTCTGTGCCATTCCCTTGTTGAATTAGGCAAAATATGCTTAGCAGATTCCACAGACCATACTGCATGCACAGCCAGTAGTAGCAGTAAAACACACTAGTCTACAGGTGCTGTTAAGTCTTGCTACACTGTACAGTAGTCATAATAAAACTGAAAAGTACCTGTTAGTAATTCCACTCTCCAGCCACTCAGCAACAGCATTTTTCATTGCAGTCATCAAAACTTCTAAAATCTCCTTATCCAGGCACATTTTTTTAAAAGAACTGATTTGGGTGACACACCTTTCAGTACTTCCATTTAGTTTGCAACTCAGCTCTTTTATTTGGTTACAGCACAAATTTTCAAATGCAGAAGGCATGCCATCACATTTTTTACAATCACACCAAGTCCAAGAGTTTAAAAGCATTTCACTGTTACAGCTAGTGTCAAGGCTTGTTCTAGTTCTTGGTGCAGGTATTGCTAGTTCAGCTAATTCAAAATTTTCATTGTCTTCAGCATTCAAATCTTGCTTGCGTAATGGTTCAAACAAAAATCCTTCCCTTTGTTTACCTTCCATAATTATGTTTCCGTTGACCAGAGAACGCAGTTGAAACACGTTCTACCGGTAGTCTACAACCAACCTATGCGTGCTGCAGCTATGGAAATACTCAGTACAGTTCAGCTTGCCCTCCAATGACGTCATCGTTATGTAGCGCCACCTATCAGTATATTTTAAAAAGCCTAACAGGCTTTTAACAAAACCTTTTTCAGTTCGGCAATATTGACAAAAGAATTCAGTGTAAAAAATATTTTCATATAAGTTTTTGTTTGTTGGCACCGAACCTCCCCTTTAAAGCGAGCGACCACGTTCCCGATGAGAAACGAGTCGGCATACCAATAGCAGAAAAAACCGCCACAGCCTGGTACCCCGATCTTAATACAACGAATTAATATATTTATTGACCGTACTTGGATAAGAGAAAAGTTTTAAAACGAGATTTGAACTGCTGAAATTTGAGTGACTTGATGTCATTCGGAATGGAATTCCATAGTGGAATTCAGCAAGTGGTTTGAGTCGCAACTCGAGTTCGAGTCGTAATGGTCGAGTACCGAGACGAGTCTCTAAAGTCGAGTCCGAGTCATTTGTGTAACGACTCGAGTCAAGTCGAGTCATTTTTTTAGAGACTCGAGTCGAGTCACTGACTCGAGTCTCCCCAACACTGATAAATAATTTACACAAGAATTGAAAGCGTTTGAATTAGTATGTGTACATTTCTACCTGATACAACTCCTTGCCATTTCAGCAAGCAACACAAGCCTATATGCGACACTCAAATAATATAATTTGTTTTTACAACGGACGGAAGTTATACAATAGTGTGAAACCTTTTCACGCGCTTTTTATAGTCGAGTGCAAAAATTCAGTTACATTTTTTATGAGAAAACTTAACATTGAACAAAGAACATGGTGAAAAATTTCAAACATGGAACACACAGCCTTCAGTAAGCCACAACTAAGTTGAATACCGGTAGCAAAAAACAGTGAAAGCAATGCTAATATTTATTATATTTTTTCAAATGTAGTTTTAATAAAGCACAGCTGCGTTAAAGCATATTACCTCTTCTCCTTCTTCAATGTGATAATCTTTCCGAGTGTTTGGTCCACCAACAAACATTACTTTCAGTTGCTCATTGTGCCTAGAGCAAAGAGCAAGTACTGGTATTGATAAAGTGGATAAAATTGGGAGCAATGGTAACGATATAGGCTATTCTAAATTAAAAAAAACAAAAAAAAACGAAGCATATAGAAAAGGGAAGGAGCAAAACCATGTGCGATGTAACGTGCACTTACTGAGAAATGGAGAAGCAGGAAAAAACAGGAGGCACGGTCACAACACCCAGAATACTTAGCAATCACCCAATTTCACGAATATATTTTATACACACTAACTTGATGAAAGAGTTTTGGTCTGTGCAGTTTTTATGGATCTTGCAAAGGCCTCTGATACAGTGGACCATAATATTTTGCTTTACAGACTGGAACAATGCGGCATAAGGGGGGTTGCTCATGATTTAATTAAATCTTACCTTGACAACCAGAAGCAAATTGTTAAGATTTAATAATTACAAATCAGAAGAAAAGGTGGTTGAAATTGGTGTTCCACAAGGCAGAGTTCTTGGACCCTTGTTTTTCCTAATTTATATATATTAATGATTTGACACTGTGCTCTAATTTTAATGTCACGTTATATGCGGATAATAGTGTCTTAACCTAGTCTCATAAGAATATTGTATCTTTGCAAAATAACGTCAATCAGGAATTATATAAAGTTTACGAATGGCTGTGTTATCAATAAATTTGAATAAAACTTATTTTCTACTGTTTTCTAACAACTCTGCTCCGCCTAAACTTAATATAAACCTAGCCGGTTCGAAAATCAAACAATGTGTTCTACAATATGACAGTGTGAAGTATTTAGGGGTTTACTTGGATGACAAACTAAACTGGGACAGGCACATTGGTTATCTCATCTCAAAATTATCTACAGCTATTGCAATTTTTAATAAATTAAGAAACTTTCTTTTGATAAATATCCTAATCACTGCGTATTGCAGCATTGTCTACTCGCATTAACAATATGCAGTCACCAGTTGGGGAAATTGTTTTGTTACTTTAACAGCTCAGATGGCCGAGTGGTATAGAGCGTCTGTCTCTTGAGCTGTAGACTCCGGTTTGATTCCGGGTCGGGTCAAACCAATGACTTTAAAATTGGTATTCACAGCTACCTTGCTTGGCGCTCAGCATTAATGGGATAGTGTGGAGAACAAGCCGGCATGTTTACTTGTTGTGCCGTTGGAAAAGGCACTTAGCGGGATTACCCCATCTTGATGTGGAAGACAGATGGCCGGCAACTCCTAAGCGAGCTCGTATAGCGCATTGATCGCTTTCTCGTGATAGGAGGATAAATATGCAACTAACTAACTAACTGACTTTAAGGAAACGGCTACAAATTAAACAGAACACAATCATTCGTGTTATATATTAACAAATTTTGAATTTACCACACTCAATTAAAACCGTCATTCGCAAAAAATGAATCTTTTCAACACTAGCACAATTCACGAATTTTAAGTTGGCAAATTCACGGCTAAATTAGAGAACAAACAACTTCCTGATTACTTCTCCAGCTTATTTTCTTAGTCAAGTCAAGAAGATGACTAAGAAAATAAGCTGGAGTGTCAAATCGTTGCTGGAGCGTCAAATTGAGCACAGTGTCAAATCGTAGCAAGGCAAATTGAGTAAAACTGATAGATCAATAAAAATTGCAGGTCTAAAATTTGGAATAATCTTCCTAAAACGATTAAAGAAAACTTTGAGAAAGCTAAGCTTTTTAAAAATGCGTTGAAGAAGCACTTCTTGCATTCACAAGAATTTTGACTATCAAGGAAATTGGTTACTGTTTATTATTCATTGATAAAAATGTGTTACGATTCGTTTTTGCTGTTTTTTTTTTTTTGTTCTTTTCGTTTTTTTTGTTTTGTATTTTATTTTAGGTAAGATCTTCGTTTATTATTTATGCTAATTTTCACACGCTTGTTTCGCTTCTATTTGTGAAGAAATGCAGACTCGACGACCCTATAGCTGTCATGGTCTTTCGCATCTCCTCACAAGACATTACTGATGTTTGTGTGTTATATTGTAACTTATTTTTACAATCTGATATACCTTGTCCGAAAAAATAAATTATGAATGAATGAATTCCTTCTTCGGTCAAAACTTTTTATTAATTATATATATTGCACCAACATCTTCACAGTGAATGACACAAATAGTATACCGTACGTGTTGTTTCAAAGCCATTTTAAACCTAAGATTAGCTGATTAAGAACAAAAACTGAATTCTGACAGCAAAAAAATGGAGATCGATTTAACTACGAATAATATATAATCTTGTTTTGAACATTATTATTGCATTTGGGGTGAAGAAAAAGTGGAGCTTGTTTGAATTAAGCCGCATCTTATAACAGACAGATATATCACGAGCACAAGGACCGCTGGGGGAGCTAGTGAGTTATTAGTAGGGGTTTGAGCTTAACCCTAACTCCCTAACCTCGAACCACGGCTTAATTCAAACAAGCCCCGAAAAAGTTGTGATGCAACTACTATGAAAACTGAAAAGCACATGAAATGTATATAATTTAGTAGGTCAAAAGTTGCTTTTCCACGATAGAGCCATAAACATCACACCAGCATACATTCATTCATACTGCGCATCAATCATAAATCAAGAATTATGCAGCAGTAACACTGAACAGTGCAATACATTTGTTTTTACCCAGTACCAATACGGAGTACCGTAGCTCATCGCATGCCAGGGAAGACGAATGCATAGCTGCATATTTCATAGGCTATATACTCCATTATCTCAGAATTCTGCATTGTCAAAAAATTTGGTAGCGCTGAGCAGGATCATTTTTTCATACCAGTTAATAAATTTTCAAAATACTGAGCGAAAAAACGGGCCTACACAGAACAGTCTGACACCGCAAATGCATCAACTTACATCATTTTGTTGCAAACTGGTGGAAGAAAAAACTTCTGATTTTCTTCAATCCATTTGGAAGTGTTGATAACTTCAAGAGCCATGATGGTTACCAGTATGTTCAATTATATTGACAAAAAATTAAAAACATAGATTAATTTTTTTCCAAGACTCTATAAAATTTGTATATATATTACGCAATACTGAATGGATGATAACAATTTGACTCTGACTGTAAGCCATATAATGCAACAGTCCAAAGAATGTATTTTACAGTTTTTACTGGACGATAAATTTGAAATCCAATCGTCTGCAACTTAATTTTGCCCAATGAAACACATGAGTGCAACAAGAGATATCATACCGATAATTCACATTTACTGACAAGTCGGCAACAACTGTTTGCTTTAAGGTGCAAAATCTCAGAAAAATGAGAAATTTTGGGCAAAATATTTCAATTTTTTTTAAGCTTGCTGACTGAAATGGTGATTGTGAATCAAGGGTAGGCCTAGTTTGCTTTGTGACTTACTGTAAGGCGTGTTTACTAGGGTGCATCAAATTTTTATCATTTTCCAAAAAAGATATGGCTCAGTGATATTCTTGTTCTCCAGCCAAAAAATGATGACATGTAAATTTTGGGGGTGATTGGTCACCCCTAGACCCCCCTCGCTGCACCCCACCTCTTGCAACACCCCCAAATATGAAAAGTTGTGTTTTGCATTGGTTTTACAAGATAAATAGGTCATGTTTGGTATCAAATTGATCAGCATTCTACCAGCTATCACACAAAAGCATTTGAACACAAGATATTGCCATTTGATTTTTGCCCTATTTTAAAAGCACACCAAAAGCCTAAGATATTAAAACACTTATTCCATTAAAAAAAAACAGGCTAGCTAATATGAGATGTAGTGTTATGATATGTACGTGTTTAAGAACCATCACAGAATCAAAAAATATCTTTCTTGAAACTTGACAGACATGGAAATTAGAGTTGTGTAGCAACAAACTAAAAATAGGGCACTATCTGATGGGTACATTATATAAACGTGATCGTTGGTCAGCATTAATTCGCAATGCAGATTGCAGTTAGCAAACTATAGCTACTTTTGTGGAAAGTTACTTTAATAATTAGGCTCGTCTTTTGTTTCGCAGTTCGGAGTAGTCTTTGCGTTTTTTTTTCAACAACCTGTAAAGTGTTGCTCAAACTAGAGCTTTTTTTAGCTGTGTCAGCAAAGTTAGATACCAATTTATCTTCTCTTTCAGCACAGTTATTGACTACGTTTCATCTTTGCTCAATGCTATTTGAAGTGCGATATGTTTCACTTGTACTCCACTCTTCAACAGTTTATCTAAAAAGGATGCATCAATGTTAAGGAGGTAAAAAAATACCAGGAATCTGGGTCGATTAAAAATGCAAGGGTTTGTAGTGGTATTGAGGACAGGAAATACTGGCTTTCCAAGTGTTACTCCATGTCTACCATGCAATATCGCAGTATGATAGATATTAATAAATCCGTTGCAAGCGTAACGCTGCATTTGTGCCGACCACTCCGATGCACAAAACCTTGTATTTTCATGTCATTTCAATATTACTGTAATATCATAAGCTACCAACCTGCTTATATTTGATGACTGTAAATTTTTTTGGCCTTTTCGCTGGATAATGTTGTCGAGGAGTGAGGTTAGCACGAAGGAGAGGGTTGTCAAAATCCCTGAAAATGATACACGAGAAGCTAAATACGCGAAAAAACATTTTCAACAAAATCTCTACAGCGTTGTCGAGAGTCACGTGATGCGTAAAGAAAGTTTAAGTACAAAAATTTTACGATGATAAGGCAACAGTGACATGGTGTAGGGGATAGTGAGAAGCACTGCCACTCGCAGGGCAGGGGATCCATACCCATTTTTTGTCAGCGCATTATACTGAAGTCGCTGTAACGATTCTGTTGAAAATGATTTTTCGCGTATTTAGCGTCTTGTAATTGATACCATGGTTTACGCAATGGCGCGCTTAATTTGTTTTTCGAAAAATTGACAGTGTTTTCACTTAGTCTGTCTACACAAGGACTTGGGAGATTTTGCGTTTCAGTACTACGTAATTCGCAATTTACCACTAATTATGCACACTATGTTCATTAACCCTGTGGACAACCCAAACTCTAATTTTTACTTAAAACCCATTTTTGATGAAATTTTCTCGGCGTTCACGCTCTTAATGGCAACCCCATTCGGACATGCACAGCTACAATCAACTGGGTCTCATTGCAAAGGTTCTCGTTCAATCACAAGTTTTTTTCATAATCAGTACGAACCAAGCATATAAACAGAAACTCACCTTTGGCACATAACTTTTGACTCTTTTTTAACAACATCTATAAAAGAAGCAAAGACAATATTGTTTAGCGTAGGCCTGCGTGAAAACGCAAATCATATTCAAATTAGCTTAAGGAGGAAAAGTAAAGCCACAGTAAATCTCAAAGCTGGACGTTTCGACAATATGGATTCAGCTGTCATCATCAGCAGTGCATGCAATGCAGTGCAAAACTGTAAGAACTAGATTTTACAACTAACTACAAGGTAAGGCCGGTAGCAACCAGGCAGCTATTAGCTTTTTAACCTGTTGCCTGGGTTACGCTTCAACTTGTAGTTGAAATTGTATAATCTAGTTCTTACAATTTTGTACTGCCTCGCAGACACTGCTGATGATGCCAGCTAAATCTATGTTGTCGAAACGTTCAGTTTTGCGACTAACTGTAGCTTCACTTTTCCTCCTCACGCTATTTTCGTCCCATGTTTATTTTATTCCGAAATATTCAAATTAAACTTCACCAAGTTTCCTAGATGTAAAAGAGCAGCTATGCAACTTATAATTTTATGTAAACAAACGACCAGAAGATTTTCAATCGTTTTCAAAATACAAATCTCTTACTGGGCATGCTTCGCGATGTATCAATGCAATAGCCACCGTCATCTTTGCGGTTGAAGTTAAACTCTGAAACAAAACAATTATACAATCAGCCAAGGTAGTTCATGTTCATGTTTTCTGATAAGTTTAAGTTAAGTTAATGATCAAATGTAATGTTTCACTTATTGGTGGTTTCAAGGGTAGGTGGTTAAGGGGGGTTTGCCTCCATGACCATACAATATTAATACATTACTACGTCGACCAGCCCCACAAAACTGCGAGATAAGGATTTTTTTAATTCCAAGCCTCGCTCCATTAAAAAATTCTTAAGATCCACGCCTGCTCACTCACCACCTGATTTTACTTACGCTCAGGAAGTGATAGACTAAGTTCAGGAAGTGATAGACTAATACTGTTACACACACGTGATTTGGTTGTTTGATATCAGCTGTAGTTTACTTAAAAAAATTGGCCTAGTTGAAAGTTCATCAAAAATATTCACGAAAACAGCAATTTTAGCTAGTATAGTAAATTACAAATAAGAAACAGCAGCTAAAAAAAAGCAAATAGCGATCAAGTTGCATTACCCCCAAAGGCAAGCGCTCCAAGTCAGGATAATAATGATGACCGAAAGCAGATTTCTGGGAAGAAGTGTGT